>JACEEZ010006178.1:277809-282809 GCA_016584305.1 Chionoecetes opilio | reverse complement strand
ACCACGCCAGGACGAACCTGATGGGTTCGAACCGCTGACCGAATGCAGGGACGCTATACGCAAGACAACAGCTCTACCAATCGACCCACCCTGACGGGTTGGTAAACCATAATATAGGGACAGTATTGATATAGGGACTGAGGAGAGAGTACATTTTAGGAGAGTAAACATTTTTCATAAAAATGAGATGAGAAAAGCAAAATCGTGAAAAAAATTATCATGAGTGCAAGTGAGTATTTCGTTTAATAGTATTTGTCAAATTGTGCATAGTATAACATTTAAAAAAAAAGCAACAATAAAACCTTAAAACCGCATATCTTGAAAAAAATATATCAACTTCCATTTGGTGAAAAACTCGTGGAAATGACGGAATTATTATGAGTAAGCAGGGACTTAAAAAAGGATTAAAATCAAGCCAAATACCCGGAAATATTCAAATAACCACTAATCCTCAAAATTAGGATAACAATAACATTAGTAATAAGTTACAATAAAAAAAGTATAAGGGCAATAATAATAATAATAATAATAATAATAATAATAATAATAATAATAATAATAATAATAATAATAATAATAATAAATAATAATGTAATAATGATAATAATAATAATATTACTATCATTACGTATTATTGTTATCATTATCATTATTATTACTATTATCATTATATGATAATAATAACAATAAAAGCAAAATATAACAATAAATAATGATAATAATGCATTAATAGGTCTACACAAAACACAAAACATTTTTGAAGAGATAGAGCAGCAATTAAAAATACAAAATAAAACGTGTATTTGATGCCAACTAGAGAAAAGATAATGTTAAATAATGAGAACCATATTTACGTTTAAACGATCTATACCGTGAAACAAAGTAAATAAAAAGCTTCATCCATTGAATCATCACAAAAATTCAATGAACCTCTAGCAACGCGATTTTATTTTTATTTAATCGTGGCGAGGGGGCGACGAGATGCGAACTGTGGGTGTGAGGACCGCGGGGATGCAAAACAGAGGACGGTGGCGGCAGATTGCGAGTATCCGGCACGCGTGAACCTTAATTCTATTACTGCCGCAGGAACAACAACAAAAAAAGGGGGCCAGAGTAGGGGGGAAGGGCGGAGGGCGGGGGGACAATACATCATATATAAAAAATGTGGAGGGCGGCTTTCATTAGCGTCGGGAAAAAATAATAATACTGGTAGTTGTTGTAGTAATGGTAGGCGGAAAATATATGAGAGTACGGCTTGTGTTGTTGTTGTTGTTGTTGTTGTTGTTGTTTTGTTGTTGTTGTTGTTGTTGTTGTTATGGTTAAATGTCTGAAACACGAAGGCACATAAACACGAAACACATAGAAAAAAACATTACATTAACGATAAAAAAACTTAAAAAAAGCATTCATAATATCAAGTAAATTAAGATGCAGTGACGATTACCATCATCATCGTCACCATCACCACCACCACCACCATCACTAGCACCATCATCATCGTCACCATCACCACCACCACCACCATCACTAGCACCATCATCATAAACATCATCACCACCACCACCAACACTATCACTAGCACCATCATCATACACATCACCACCACCATCTCTAGCACCATCATCATAAACATCACCACCACCACCATCACCACCATCACTAACACCACTAACATCATCATCATCACCACCACCACCATCACTAGCACCATCATCATCATCACCATCACCACTACCACCATCACTAACACCATCATCATAAACATCACCACCACCACCATCATTAGCACCATCATCATAAACATCATCACCATCACCACCACCACCACCATCACTAGCACCATCAACATAAACATCACCACCACCACCGCTATCACCACTAACACCATCATCACCACCGCTAACACCACTAACATCATCATCATCACCACCACCACCGCTATCACCACTAACACCATCATTAGTACCATCATCACCACCATCACCAACACCGTCATCACCACCATTATCATCACTAACCACTAACACAACCACGAAACATTACACACAACATCATCACCACCATCACCATCACCACCATAACACACCAAAAACAAAACCCACACATCAAAAAGGAACACCAAACAACACACCATAATTCATCACCCTTCACCCCTCAACACCATTCCAAAAAACCACCAAATAACAAAACAAAAAAAAAACCCTAACCATAAAAAAAAAAACGAAAAATTGAAAGAACACAGAATAGTCACAACCAAATATCCTTTTTTCCCCTCTGTTCCCTCACATTCCTAAAATTATCGGAAGTGACTTGGTAGAACACAACGCGCCGCTCTCAATATACATGAGGCATAAGGGGGGGGAGTGGGAGCGCCTTCCATACACGGGCAAAAAGGTAAATTCCCTCCATCCCCTCAAATGTAAAGGGAAACCCNGCGGGGTGGGGCAGGATTTAAAGGAGGACGTTTACCCCCTTTTTACTTGCCGTCCTGCTCTTCCCCCCCCTACTGTTTCTGCGCGCCGCCCTGCTACCTGAGGAACACAGGTATAGGGGGCCCACCGGGCCACTACTAAAAAAATTTATATAAAACTATAAAACCCCCTTACTTAATTTTTTACTATACTTTTAATTACACTATACTCCCCCGAGGGAAGCCCTAAATTTCCTGTATTTTCGGCCCAGGCCGGGACTGTGAGCGAGAGGGGAAAGAGAAAAAAAAAAGGTTTGTAGAATTAGGGTATGCGGGGGTTTGGGTGATTTTAGGGAGGTTTTTGGGTTTTGGTGGTGGGGGTAGTATAACAGTGGGTTTTAGTAGAAACTAGTAGCAGCAGTGGGTAAAAGGGAGTAGTGTATTTAGTATTTAGTATATTTTATTTAGTAGTAATATTTCGTAGTCGTAGTTTTTTGTATTTATTTTAGCAGTAGGAGGAGGAGGGGAGGAGGAGGAGGAGGAGGAGGAGGAGGGGGGAGGAGGAGGAGGAGGAGGAGGAGGAGGAGAATAGTGTTTTTAGTATTTAGTGAGAAATGAGTAGTCCCCAGCACCCAATGGGTTTTGGGTTATTTATTTAGTAGTTAGTAGTAGTAGTATAGTTTAGTAGTAGAGTGGGATTTAGTAGTAAAAGCGGTTCTGTTAGTGGACGAAAGGGAAACGGTTTAACTCCATCAACAGAAAAAAAAAATGTTTTCATAATAAAAAAATTTCAAGTGTCCTTCCCTGGCAAATTTACGCCGAAAACCCTTATAGTGAACCCTTTTAAATTTATATGAAAATGGAAATTTGGGTAGCAAAAAGGCTGGGGGTTTTAGAGTAAAGGGGAAGGGAACAAACTAAAGGTGCCCCAGGGGCCCAAGGGCGATGTACGCCCTTGGCAGGTCAGTCCTTCAAAGACGGGGTTTGCTTTTTTAAAAAAAACCAAGGTGAAGCAGGGGCATAGGGCTGACGACCGGGTCGGGGGCCCGGGGAAAAATTAAAGGCCCAAACCCCAACTGGGGGGGTTTTGTTTCATCCCCAAGGCCCCTACCATGGAAAACCACCCAACGCCGCAAAATTTCCTTTCCCTTTAATCGTCAAGCCAGACCCACTATGAGGGGGCCCCCTTGTAAACCTTCAGTGGCGGGGAATTGTGGGTAACGAAGGAAGGACAGGGGCACTTGGGTGCTGTTTTTGGGAAAAACAGAGGAGTATAAAAAAGGAGTACGTGGGAAAGAGAAAGTGCGGGAGTGGGTGCACGAGGTCGATGCCCTGTCAGCCATGGCCAAGACCGAGCCTAACGCACCCTACGCGGCTACACGCCAGGGGCCTGAAACCCCACGGTGGAAACTTCGAAATGCGAAACCTTTCCCGGGGCCCTTTAAAGCCCTTGCTCAGCCCGCTGGGGGAATCTATAAAGAACACCTTCATCCCAGGTTACTGAGATCCCCGTCCTGAGGAATGACACGAGGGCGTTGCCGAACTTCCCCCCAAGCCCAGGCGGGAAAGGGAAATCCCCCTTCCCCCTGAGAAGATTTGGGTGAGGGGAGAACCTCAACTCCATCAAACCTTACCAGGTCCCCCACGGGTATGATCACGCTCGGACGCCAAGGTGAAATCCCAAAAGTTGTGATCGCTGAGCAAAAGAAAAAGATTTTTTACGAGACAAAGGGAGCAAGGGCAGAAGACCAGCCTTGAACCCCCTTTCGACCAAACCTGCAACCCGGGGCCCCCGTGAGAAAAAACCACATCGCACAGGGACGGGGGCGTTTCCCAAATGGCTAACATCAAACCCAATTTAGAGCAAAGGGCTTTCCCAACCCCAACAAACAAGAAAAAATTTTTCCCAGGGCCGTTGCTCTGAGGTCCCGGGGGGCCCGTGGAAGGACTCCCCAAACCCCCTGTGTTGGGGGATCCCCCAAAAAAGCGCAGACCCACACCCTGACGGCAAAAAGGGGGGGTTCGTGTGTACAGGCAAGACCCAGGGTGAGGACCCGACAGCCGCATGCTCAAGGAGGGTTTTGCCACGACGTCTCCACCGAGCCAACCCTTCTGCCTCTAAAAATGGGGAAAATTCCGCGGTTTCAAAGGAAAAGCCAATACCGCCCCTGGGCTCGCTGGGCATCTTTGCTTGGGGATTTTGGACCAGAGGGCAGCGGACCTTTTTTGGACATCCGGGGCTTTTGACCCCATGGCCCCCCTCCCATTGTGAGCTCTCCCTTTAGGGCTGTCCACCACAGGAACGAGCTGGAAAAAGATAAGGGCCTTTTGGGGATAGGATCCCTGAAGTCGACCATTTGGTTTCCTTCACGCCCCCGGTCTTCACCACATCTGGCGGCATGGCCCCCAAGGCTAGGGCTTTTTACTTTAAGACCCAGCTGACTTATGTCGTAAAAAAAAGCACCCCCAAGGAGCTCCGTCCCCCGCCGGATGAGGTGTCGCCCCCTCCTTCTCCCTGCTCCGGTTGGCCCCCCGGGGCTCAGGGGGCGAGATACCCACTTTCCCCCTAACACCGGGCATGGTGGACCCC
>JACEEZ010006178.1:255309-270309 GCA_016584305.1 Chionoecetes opilio | reverse complement strand
AAAAATCAGACACGCCTATAATACCAAGACAAATTACAAAACTATAGACATAAAAACAACATTAAACATTAAGAATACAACACAGCAACATATCTCTACTTCGCTTCTGACATAGACAGTTTGAGAATATCATGAATCACTTTCCAGGTTGTATCATACTAGTATCTGCCAGTAAAAAGCGCCTCTAACTTGTTGAAGCCAAACGCTTGTCTAACATTAGAAGAAACTGGACAGTCCTCTACCACATGTCTCTCTGTCTGCACGTGCCCACATACGCATAGCCGTTCCTCGACTGGGAGACGACCACGCCCTCGTCTATTCCAGCGTCCTGTTTTGATACACAAACTGTGTCCCGACACCCGGACACGAGTAAATGATATGCTATGGAGGTCGTTAAGAGTATGGCGTTTGGTGTATATATCGTGAACATTAAGGTCGGGATTGATGTGTGTGTGTGTGTGTGTGTGTGTGTGTGTGTGTGTGTGTGTGTGTGTGTGTGTGTGTGTGTGTGTGTGTGTGTGTGTGTGTGTGTGTGTGTGTGTGTGTGTGTGTGTGTGTGTGTGGTGCGTGCGTGCGTGCGTGCGTGCGTGCGTGCGTGCGTGCGTGCGTGCGTGCGTGCGTGGGTGGGTGGGTGGGTGGGTGGGTAGGGTGGGGTGGGTAGGGTGGGTGGGTGGGTAGGGTGGGTGGGTGGGTAGGTGGGTGTGTGTGTGTGTGTGTGTGTGTGTGTGTGTGTGTGTGTGTGTGTGTGTGTGTGTGTGACTTGTGTGTGTGTGTGTGTGTGTGTGTGTGTGTGTGTGTGTGTGTGTGTGTGTGTGTGTGTGCGCGCGGTGTGTGTGTGTGTGTGTGTGTGTGTGTGTGGCTCTCCGGTGGAGGGCTGTTTGTTTTGGGGGGTGTTTTATTGATGTATTTTGACTTCATCTAAGGCTGCGTGCTTGAGGCTGTGTGATTAGGTGTTTGTGGTGAGGGATAATAATAATTTATGGAGGTGCTTTTTGCTAATAAAAAAAGAAGAGTGCTGTGTGAGGTGTGTGGTAGGGGTGGGGTGGGGGGAGAGGCTGCTCACTCACATTCCCCTTCGTAATTTGAAGACGGTGCGAAAGTGATGATACGTACATTATCCTCAACCCATATTTTGCACTCCGAACATCAAAAGACGCTGAGCACGCAAACACGCACACAAAAAGAAAGAAAGAGAGAGAGAGAGAGAGAGAGAGAGAGAGAGAGAGAGAGAGAGAGAGAGAGAGAGAGAGAGAGAGAGAGAGAGAGAGAGAGAGAAGAAGAGAGAGAGAGAGAGAGGAGAGGAGAGAGAGAGAGAGAGAGAGAGAGAGAGAGACTACATTATACCCAACCCACCCCAGTTACGATTCTTTATATAGTCTCTGAGTGCAGCAAAACGTCGATCTTGAGCTGAACACCCATTTCCACGTAGGTAAAAATAAACACATACACACGTACGTACATACATCAGTAGTTATGTGATCCGGTTAGACAGTATAATTTTTCATGACTCTTTTAAATACAGCGTTTCAGTAATTGTTGTCGCTGTATGGGGAATATTTCTCGGAATTATCTAGCATAAAAGATACACACACACAAAATATATTCAATCATTTCCAGGTAACAGTACGAGTTTCCGATTTCAAGAAAAAATAAGAGTAATTAACATCGCGGAAAATGTATGGCTATTGTGGCTATGGCTATTACGGTTATATTAATGGCTACTCCTTACTCTTTATTTCCTTTGCCAGGCTAGTTACCTTAAACTCGTAATTAATTTTTGCACTTAGCTTCAACCTTATAATTGTTCCAACTAATGCAATATACTGATTCCTAACATTTCCTTGGGCTGTCTAGAGTCTCTTAACCCCTTCACGCCCAGATCTTTCCTTTACTAAAAAAAAATGTCTGTTGTTAGCCATAGAATTACGAAAAGTGACTGAATATGCCAAATTAATTAGTGGACACGGATACTAAACAGGTCATATCTATAAAAGAATTGCTTATATTCACTAAAAATCGTCTAATGGTATCCAAATTACAATGGAAATTACGTGCTGGGCCTCAAGGGGTTACCTTGAGGCCCAGAACGTATATTTCCATTGTAATTTGGGTGCCATTAGACGATTTTTAGTGAATATAAGCAATTCTTTTATAGATATGACCTGTTTAGTATCCTTGTCGACTAACTAATTTGGTATATTCAGTCACTTTTCGTAATTGTATGGCTCCTCAACAGACGATTTTTATAGCAAAGGAAAGATCTGGGCGTGAAGTGGTTAAATACGTTTCTTTGAAGTCCTGTGTAATGTTTAGTTTAGCAGTCATGCATTTGGGATCATTATTTTGTGATCTTTTTGATCTAGGTATATCAAATATTTTGCTCCTGACCAGCAAACTACTTGTTTATCAAAATTGTTTATGCCTTTTCAGCACTGCCGTCACTGACTCTACTCACCTGAAGGGAGTCTAGGAGTGCGTGGGTGATAAGATACATCATAGACCACTGTATACCTGGACTGCGCACGGAATATCGGCCTGTTGCACAAGGGCCTGAAGTCGGAGGGCCACTCGGATTCATATATATATATATATATATATATATATGAATCCGAGTTATTATATATATATATATATATATATTATATATATATATATATAAAATATATATATATATATATATACGGATCATATAGACTGGTTTATCAGTATATATGATATACTGTAATCTTCGTAAATGTTTGTTCTATAATATTATCAAATAAAAAACAGTAAAACACGCTAAAGAAATGCCATTACGAGACTCTGAAGAAATATGCATGAACTTCAATTCACATTCACTTCAACTCTTCGCCATTTAAAACTTTGCGCGTCAACTTTTATCATGAAGGGTGTCAATAGAAGCACTATTTTATTAGCTTTCCATTGATATATTTAGTTTTCTGATAAATGAATTAGAACCATGCATATATTAGCGTTAAATAAATAAATAAAATCATCAATCGGGTAATTTTCCCGATTGATGAGGTTATTTATTTAGTTAACGTTAATTTATACATGGTGCTAATTCATTTATCAGAAAACGAAATATATAAGTAAATAAGTTCATCTTTCAGCACGTGCCATCAAAAGTGATAAAAAGAGTCTTAAAAAAAAGTCGTAAAGGTCGTTTGTCTATTTTCTTTGAGAAATTATAAGTACACATAAGTACACATAAGTACACATAAGTACACATAAGTACACATAAGTACACATAAGTACACATAAGTACACATAAGTACACATAAGTACAGATAAGTACACATAAGTACAGATAAGTACACATAAGTACAGATAAGTACACATAAGTACAGATAAGTACACATAAGTACAGATAAGTACACATAAGTACAGATAAGTACACATAAGTACAGATAAGTACACATAAGTACAGATAAGTACACATAAGTACAGATAAGTACACATAAGTACAAATAAGTACAGATAAATACTTATGCACAGTTAATATAGTTATTCAGAAGTGTACCCTTCCTTGCAAGATATCAAAGGATGTAACTTTTGAAGAAAAAAAAAAAAAAAAGAGGGGGTAAAAGTAAGTATTATGTGGAGACAACAAAAGGGAATCGTGAAATGCGCCTCAAAACTACAAAGAAACGTATCATTGCTGTCGTGTATCGGACAGGTACAGACAGCGTATTGTACGCGACAGAAAGGCAAGCTGACGGTCCAAACGAAAAAAAAAAAAAGTAGTCACAGTGGGCAGTGAAGAAATTAGAAAATGTGTTGGTAGAAATAGAAAGAAGAGTAGAAAGTTGAACTTTGTCATATTCGATCCAACTACGTATATGTATAGTGGTTGTTTATTAAATAATAATAAAAATAACAATAATGATAACAGTAATATTAATAACAATGATGATAATCATGATAATAATGATAATAACAATAATAATGATAATAATGATATTGATAACAACAATAACAACACGAGTGATAACTGATAATATGACGGGCACTGGATTAAAACACAACTGGATTACGGGCAGTGGATGCCGACGTAATGGCTCTGGCTTAAGGCTGTCACGCCGGACTAGAACCCTCCTGAGGAGAGACAAGGAGAGGTATGTCAGGAGTCTCGCTGAGGATGTCGAGGGTCATTTGAACGCTAATGACCTCCGACCCGCCTACCGAGCCCTGAAGAAGCTCCGTTCCAAGTCTCCTTCTCGGGCGAGTGCTATTCGAACAGCAGATGGGCGCCTCGTGTCGGGCATGGATGGGCAGATGGCTCGTTGGGCTGAGTACTTTGGGCAGTTGTTCACGGTGGACCCTCCAACTGAGCAGCTTCACACCACTGGGTTACAGGCAGTGGATGCCGATCCTCCCATTGACGAAACCCCACCCTCTCTTGACGAAGTCAGAGAGGCTGTAGCAAAGTTGAAGGGTGGAAAGGCAGCTGGTGTTTGTAATATCAGTGCGGAGCTCCTCAAAGCTGGGGGTGAGGCCATGATCCGCGGGTTGCATGCTGTCCTGACTGCCGTGTGGCAATCAGGTACCATTCCTCCTGACTGGAAAAGGGGGCTGGTCGTCCCTATCTGGAAAGGGAAAGGGGACCGTCAGGACTGCAACAATTACCGCGATATTACACTGCTCAGCGTACCAGGCAAGGTGCTTGCCCATCTATTGCTGACACGAATTCGCAGTCATCTGGTGAAGCATCAGAGACCTCAGCAGTCTGGGTTCACGCCTGGTAAGTCAACAACGGACCGTATCCTAGCGCTTCGTGTCCTGGTGGAACGCCGACGTGAGTTTCGACAGGGGATGCTTGCAGCCTATGTTGATCTCAAGAAGGCGTTTGACTCAGTGCATCGTGAGTCACTCTGGGATCTTCTGCGACTTCGAGGGATTCCTGCAAGGACTATTGGTTTGATAACTGGTCTGTATTCTGGGACTGAGAGTGCTGTGAAGTGTGGGGCAGGTGTATCCAGCTTCTTTCCTGTGAATACAGGAGTGAGGCAAGGGTGCGTCCTTGCCCCATCACTTTTCAACGCTTGTATGGACTGGGTATTGGACAAGGTTGTAGATCAAAGTGATTGTGGAGCATCCGTCGGCAACACCAAGATCACTGATCTTGTTTTTGCCGATGATGCAGTAATCTTTGCTGAGTCGCTGGAGGTCCTGGTGATGGCTCTCGAGGCGCTGCACGAGGAGGCAAAGCCTTTGGGACTTGAGGTCTCCTGGCTCAAGACCAAGGTCCAGGTATTTGGAGACTTACTAGATGAAGCAGTACAGTCTGTTCATGCGTGTGGCGAGGACATTGAGATCTTGGAAAGTTTTACATACCTTGGTAGCGCAGTCCATAATGACGGCGGGTCACGTCAAGAAGTCTTACGACGGATTGGCATAGCCCACAGTGTTATGGACTCGCTCAGCGGGAGTATTTGGCGTTGTCGGTACCTGTGCAGGAGGACAAAGATCCGGATCTTCAAGTCGCTTGTGATCCCTGTCTTACTCTATGGTTGTGAGACATGGACACTAAATAGTGACTTGAAGAGACGAATCAATGCCTTTGGTAATAAGTGTCTTGGCAGAATCATGGGGTATCGCTGGGATGATTACGTGTCAAATCAGCGATTGCACCGTGAGACTGAATCGAGGCCTATTACCTGCATAGTCCGTCAGCGCCAACTTCGGCTATATGGGCATGTGGCACGCTACCCTGAAACCAATCCTTCCCATCGGGTTGTATCTGTAAGAGACACTCCGGCGTGGAGGAGGCCAAGGGGGCGCCCACAAGGCTTGTGGCTGGGGCAAGTTGATGTTTCTTGTCGAGAGCTGCTTGGTATGGGAAAGGAGCCTGCATGGGAACTCGCGCGTGGTGACCCCCGGGAGTGGCGTCGTAGGGTGGGCGAGGCGACGCGCCCCCCGGCGTATGCCCCCAATGATTGATTGATTGATGCCGACCCCCGTTAACGAAACCGCACGAGTTCTGTTTGGCCTCGACCAGTCTTAGATATCATAATCATATTAAAAAATTGTATTATATAATTTAATTTCGATGTGGAATTAGTTTTGTAATCTACGTAAGGCTCAGGTTTAAACTTCATCTTTCAATGGCTTGTCTCCAAGTAATTAATCCCTCGAACTCCCACGCTCTTCCGCCATATCTGCTTCCCACACACACACACACACACACACACACGCACAGACACACACACACACACACACACACACACACACACACACACACACACACACACACACATACACACACACACAGACACATACACACACAATATTCCGGGAAAGCAAAACAATTGTCCCTGCTTCATTAAATTGACATTCTGAAAATCACCGGTTATACCGACTCTGACACAAGCACACCAGTTTAACTACTGTCTCGTTAACAGTTCTTACTTCTTAGAATCCAAAACGAAATGGTATTGTAGTGCGACAGGTTTGTGATCAGTTTCTTTGCCTTGAAATGCCTCGAAAGAATATAGAAGAAAAATACAAAGATAACTGAAAAAAATTTGACCGCGAGAAGTTTTCAGCAGTTGCAAATAATATTTCTAGATTATGTTTAAACTCAAAGAAGGTTTAAAGGTTACTAAGCTGCACGTAATCTGATATATTCTATGATAGGCTTTAGTTATTCAGCAACAGGAAGTTAGTCGTCATTACGTAGTAGTTGAGCCACAGGTAATTAGTGTTGATGCTATTCATGCTATTCTAATCTTAAGTAATTCTGCACCAGAAAAATAATCCTGATGCTGTCCTAGTGTTTAGTCATTCAGGTAGAGGTAATGATTGCTAATGCTGTTCTAGTCTTAGGTCATTCTGCTAATTCTAGACTCAATACGAATATTAGTTTAATTATTAGTTATGGTGATGTATATAAATGATGGAACAGTCTAGGTGAGGTGATGGGTATGGAGTAGCGTCTGATACCTGATGATTGCATGTGGCGGTACATTAAGTGTTGCTGCCGATGGTATTCTTTGGAACTTTGACGCGACAAAGAGCAACTCCAATCATGGCCATAAACACAACGACTCTACACGCATTACACTCACTACCATCAACTGTTACTATCACTCTGCCCACTAGCCACGACCACAATCTTCGAAGGGGTATTATTCCAGATGAACACCGAATTCACATTGGTGGACGAAACTATTTTTTTCTGGTGAGTTTTGGTGTGTTTTGAATTAATCTGCTAACCGTTTCTGTCGCAAATCTTTTTTTCTTCTTTTTTCTTTTTTAGTTAGATAAAGATTAGGTTCGGTATAGGTTAGGTATAGGTTAAGTATAGGTTAGGTAAGGTTAGGTATAGGTTAGGTTAGGTAAAGGTATAGGTTAGGTAAAGGTTAGGTTCAATTTGTTTGTTTTTTCATTTTTGTTGCAAATTACTTAAAAAAAAAAAATAAAAAAGTGATTTGCGACAGAAACGGTTAGCAAATTTGAATTAATTGCTAACCGTTTCTGTCGCAAATCACTTTTTATTATTATTTTTTTTTTTTTAAGTAATTTGCAACAAAAATGACAAAAACAAACAAATTGAACCTAACCTTTACCTAACCTATACCTTTACCTAACCTATACTTAACCTATACCTAACCTATACCTAACCTAATCTTTATCTAACTAAAAAAGAAAGAAGAAGAAAAAAAGATTTGCGACAGAAACACATCAAAACTTACCAGAAAAAAAAAGAAGAGTTTCGTCCACCAAAGGAAGTTCGGTGTTCATCTGGAAATTTACCTTCGAAGGTAACTACTACACTACCATCAACGACAACATGCAAAATATTTGGTGACAGATGGACATTTTTTAGTCAGATGAAGTTTGATGATTGATAATATAATTGCATCGTAATTAATGTTGGATAAGAAAATCCTCATAATAGGGACACCGTATTTACGGGAGACTTGTGGGGAGGCGGTAGCAGAGTGGTTAGCGTCTCCGAGTGGCGTTCACAGTGACACGAGATGAGAACGAAAATCCACTTTAAATCTTTCTGCACCGTCGAGTGGCCTAAGAATATATAGGCACAAATTATAAAAATTATAGGCACACATGTAGATTTATTTTGTATTTTTATGAAATGATCTTGAAAAATTTAAATTATCGCGCGCTCGTCATGATAAAAAGATCACTAGATCACTGAAATCACACGTATCACTGAAAAGATCAGAATGTGAGATGATGGATTTGAGTGTGCTAGTATAGGTTCATACTCTATCCTCGAAAGGTATTGAGGCAAGGTATCGAGCCAAGAGAGTGTTGATTCCTTACAGAATTCCAACAGGTTTATTACTGGGAGTGTTAAAGGTATAAGAGCAGAAGTTATTCTAAAGCTGTACTTGGCTATAGTTGTACTATGTTGTGTACTTTCTTTTGTCCCCGTATTTTTGTGTGGATATAGGATTGCTAAAGTCACAGCAAAGCAGGATGACCAAAATTATTCTAGGTATTGCTAATTTGCTTATGAGAGGAGATTGAAGCTTTTGAATGTACAGTACACTCACTGTAAAGGCGTAGAGTAAGAAGCGATCTGATCAAAGTATCTAAGGAGTTAAATCAAGATGTAGGAAAGGTTAGTAATCAGGATATAACAAGAAGTAGCAAATTGGAAAAATGTAGATATAAAAAGGAGATAGAAAGGAATTGGTTCACAAATAGGATAGTAGACAATTAACATAAACTCAGTTACCAGGTCGTTCGTGCAAAGTCGGTAGTTTAAAAAAAGACTAGACCAATCTATATATATATCTCTCTCTATATCTATCTATCTATCTATCTATCTATCTATCTATCTATCTATCTATCTATCTATCTATCTATCTATCTATCTATCTATCTATCTATCTATCTATCTATCTATCTATCTATCTATCTATCTATCTATCTATATATATATATATATATATATATATATATATATATAATAAGGTGGATGTAAGCAATGTAGATATTTATATTACAAGAACTACCACGTCATAGGTCTAGCGTTCTATTGTAGTTTCTCTATATTTAGATGATCTTTTATGTTCTCATCACTAACAACAACCACTGGGCAACGTAATACTAGCCACAGCAGCAGAGGCATAGTAGTGGCAGTAGTAGTAATGCCATCACCACCACCACCATCACCACTAGTGGAGGTTTATGAGGTTGCATGACCTTTCTACGAGTCCTAAAGCCGATGTTTCCTCCCCTCCCCCACAACGGGCGGCACAATGGCCGCGTTCAGACAGGCGCAGCACATTGGCGTGGCCAACGGTATAACCATTCGCATCACCACAATAAAAGATATTTACATCAATATAGACATATAGAATGTAATATGAGACCAGAAAGCCACTATCATTTAGTTTTGTTTAATTTTTATGTTAGCAGACGATGCAGTTGCACCAGATGGTGTGCGACGCGTTCTCATGCCAAAATAGATTTTAAAAATGTCCCCGCCACCCACCGATCTAACACAGACCAGCCTAACTTGGCTGGCTGTTTGAACAATACAATTTCCTGGTGGATGGCTCAAAAACACATTAAGAGCTTTAGACTTATAGACGGAGCGCATCATAGCTTCTTAAGTGTTCTAAAGTCAGTTCTTCCTCTATGGAAAGCTGTTATTCTCCTCGAGAGCCGTATAAAGCACCCCTTCAGAAGCCATCTTTCTAGTGAATTATAACTTGTATACCGGTCTCTGCTGCTGTCTTCATATCCTAAGCGACATGAAAGAATGTATCGTGATTGGCTTAAGAAGTCAAATGACAGAAAGACAATAGGTTATTGGCCAGGATGAAAATTTTATGTATTTCACAAACATCCCCACACATGTCACTGATCGCGGGCGGGAACGGCGGGGAAGGAGGCGGCATGGCGGGTGTGAAGTGGTGGTATGACACGCCAATGGCGGCCACTTGGCCTAATTTTTCCAATATATTATGGAAAACTGATATACATATCTCAACTTATTTAGTGAGTTTCCAAGAGGGTTAGAGGTGCCTTGGGCCCATTTCTAAGGTAAGATTACAAGTTTAGTTTAGGAAATATTGGTTGGTCTTCTAACTCTTCACCAAAAAACTGAACGTGAAGCAATAAGTGACCAATGAATAATTTGGAGTATCTGTACAGAAGGTGTCACGGTGATATGGACACGCTCAGCACGATTATTTGGCGTTGTCGGTACCTGTTCAGGAGGACAAAGATCTTCAAGTCGCTTGTGATCAATGTCTTACTCTATGGTTGTGAGACATGGACACTAAATAGCGACTTGGAGAGGCGAATCGATGCCTTTGGTAATAAGTGTCTTCGCAGAATCATGGGTTATCGCTGAGATGACTACGTGTCAAATCAACGATTGCACCGTGAGACTGAATCGAGGCCTATTACCTGCATAGTCCGTCAGCGCCAACTTCGGCTATATAGGCATGTGGCACGCTACCCTGAAACCGATCCTTCCCATCGGGTTGTATCTGTAAGAGACAATCCGGCGTGTAGGAGGCCAAGGGGGCGCCCACAAGGCTCGTGGCTGGGGAAAGTTGATGTTTCCTGTCAAGAGTTGCTTAGTATGGGAAGGGAGCCTGCATGATGGGGACTCACGCATGGTGACCCCCGGGAGTGGCGTCGTAGGGTGGGCGAGACGACGCGCCCCAATGATTGATTGATTGTACATAAGCTTGCATGTAATTATCGACCGCGTGTACTTGAAGGGAGCAAAGCAGTTAATCTTAGCGGGGCAAAAATGATTCGGATTAGATGCAAGACAGCGTTTTCAGCAGGAACCATTTCGATAGGTCAGCGAGGGACGGGGTTTTCAGGCCTGAGGGCTATCACTGGTCTCTCCCTCGCCCGCTCCATGCTTCTTGTTCTCTGGCGGGCGTCTCCTCAGCTCACTACTTTTTTTTTCTCTCTCTGCCCGCCATTTCTGCTCCCCTGCGATTGTATATTATGCAATAGAGACTTGACAACAGAGACTCAGTGCAGTTCAGTGAAATACATCAACGGGTGTGCATAAAAGGGATACAAATATGCTTGTTATCCCGACGACTTAATCCAACGAACCCATTAGCCTTCACCACACACACACACACAGAGAGAGAGAGAGAGAGAGAGAGAGAGAGAGAGAGGAGAGAGAGAGGAGAGAGAGAGAGAGAGAGAGAGAGAGAGAGAGAGAGAGGAGAGAGAAGAGAGAGAGAGAGAGAGAGGAGAGAGAGAGAGAGAGAGAGAGAGAGAGAGAGAAGAGAGAGAGAGAGAGAGAGAGAGAGAGAGAGAGAGAGAGAGAGAGAGAGAGAGAGAGAGAGAGAGAGAGAGAGAGAGAGAGAGAGAGAGAGAGAGAGAGAGAGAGAGAGAGAGAGAGAGAGAGAGGCGCAGCTAAAGGTGGTGGTAGTTGTAGCAAATGGGCAGGAGTCTGAGTTGCAGCCAATCAGAGCAGGTGTCCCTCAGGGAAGCTGCCTCGGCCCCCTGCTCTGGAATATTTATATTAATGATCTCCTGAATTTAATCCCCAGCTCGAGGGCCTATGCCGATGATCTCACCCTGACGCAGAGCTACGGCCCAGGGGAGGAGACTGCCACTGCTGCCCAGATGAACACGACGCTGAGCCGCATCGTGGCCTGGGGCAACAAGTGGCAAGTAAAATTTGCTCCTCATAAAACACAGCTGCTCCATGTCTTCAGGTCGAGCGCAGCCCTGCGCCTTACCTGCGATGGGAAGACACTGGTGCCCCAGGACGAGGTGGAGGTGCTGGGGGTCACCTACGACTGCAGGCTGACCTTCAAAGCCCACATTGAGCGGCTCGCCAGAGAGTCTTCGGGGAAGCTGGCATCCCTGAGGAGGATGTCATGGCTCCTTGACAGCAAGGGGCTGGAAGTCCTCTACAAGGCGCAGGTCCGCTCTTCTATGGAGTACGCGTGCCTCGGGTGGGGCGGCGCGGCCAACAAGTACCTGGCTCTCCTTGACAAGGTACAGGGTCGCGCGGTGAGGCTCATCAGGGACAGCGGTGCCGGGCAGGAACCACGACTTCACAGCCTTCAGCACCGCCGAGACGTAGCGGGCCTCACCGTGATGTACAAGGTGCATCAGCAGCGGGTGCCTCACCTCCACACACTCCGCCAGCCCCTACGGCGGGCCCAGGTTACAACAAGAGCCGTGGCCCTAGCCCCCGCAGAGCTACTACAGCCCCGATGTCGTACTTGGCACCACCAGCGTCAGTTCGTCTGCGTCTACGTCGACTGGTGGAATGCTCTCCTTGCCTCGCAGCCACGCCTTGGTGGTACAACTGTTCAAGAGTTCAAGGAACTTGTGAACGCGTGGCTGCCGAGGTGAAGGCAAGATCACAATTATCACGAGTTAGGCTTTTAGATAGGGAACACTAATTATGTCTCCTTTAGCCTGTAAATGTTACAAATTTTTATGTAATGTAAATAGTAACTTACTCTGTAATGATGTTTTTTGTAACTCTGTATAAATTTAAAAAAAAAGAAAAAAAAAAGAGAGAGAGAGAGAGAGAGAGAGAGAGAGAGAGAGAGAGAGAGAGAGGAGAGAGAGAGAGAGAGAGAGAGAGAGAGAGAGGAAGAGAGAGAGAGAGAGAGAGAGAAAGAGAGAGAGAGAGAAGAAAAGGGAGGAGAGAGAGAGAGAGAGAGAGAGGGGGGGGGGGGGAGTCGTATGATATCTAAAAGCAGTGGGTGAGATGGTTTGTGACTATAGTCTTAATAATGCCTTAAAGCGGTCCACGTTGTGCCACTACCATCATTATCATTATCATCATCAATTATTATCATTATCTGTATTACTATTATCTCTTTACCATCAGAATCAATATTATTACTATTACGATCGTTATCAATGTTATCATTATTATCATTTTCATTATTAGCATTATTATTATCATAAATATTATTACCGCCTCACTCATCATTATCATCATCATCATTACTGTCTCACTATTATCATTATCTTAGATGTCATTATTACCTGTCTCACTCATCATCATCATCATCGTCATTACTGTCTCACTCACTATCATCATCATCGTCATTACTGTCTCGCTCATCATCATCATCATCGTCATTACTGTCTCACTCACTATCATCATCATCGTCATCACTGTCTCACTCACTATCATCATCATCGTCATCACTGTCTCACTCATCATCATCGTCATTACTGTCTCGCTCATCATCATCATCATCGTCGTTACTGTCTCACTCACTATCATCATCATCGTCATCACTGTCTCACTCACTATCATCATCATCGTCATCACTGTCTCACTCATCATCATCGTCATTACTGTCTCACTCACTATCATCATCATCGTCATCATTTGTCTCACTCACTATCATCATCATCGTCATTACTCACTCACTATCATCATCGTCATTACTGTCTCACTCATTATCATCATCATCATCGTCATTAGTCTCAATCACTATCATCATCATCATCGTCATTACTGTCTCACTCATTATCATCACCATCGTCATTACTGTCTCACTTATCATTATCTTAAATGTTATTACTACCTCTCACTCACTATCATCATCATCATCGTCATTACTGTCACTCATTATCATCACCATCGTCATTACTGTCACTCATTATCATCATCATCATCACCATCACCAGTACACTCGTCACACGTGTTCTATTCCTGTCCCGCCATCGACCGAGGCCACGCTGACAACCGCGCCTCGCCGCTGCGGTCCCCTCCTTACTTCCTCTTCACCCTTAAAATAGCCACAAATTGCTGTGTCAGTTCCTCCGATCAATTCCCTCACCACGATATTTTCAGGTCGGCGGAAGAATAAAAGCCTTTCCCGTCAGCAAAAAGAGAGGCGGCTAATTAACGTGTTACCAGAATTAGAATGTGAGGTGAAAAATACGTAGAGGGGCAGACGGTCAAGGCTGCAACGCTTCCTCGCTCCTGTGGTTAAGGGTGCGTATTAAGGCAGGGCGAGGGCTTCACCCCTTCCCTGCACTGCATTCAGTCTTTAGGGCTCCCACTAACGATCTCAGTGGCGGCAGTCCAGATAACTGTCCTTAAAATATATTTCCTTAATATAAGACTAACACTTATGCTGACCGGATTTTTTTTCACTTTTTTATTTAATTAATTTGTTACATAAGAACACAAGAAAATAAGGAGGCTACAAGAGGCCACGAGGCCTACACGTGGTAGTTCCTGTCATCCTCGTGGTAGTTCCTGCTGTTTTTTATATTTACTGAATACATTTGTTTCTTGAAGCTTCTGAAAGCAAAGGGATACACACTCGTAAAGTATTAAGTAGGAGCTGGAGCTGCTGATGCCTTCATCCACTCTATATGAAGAGGTCCCGTTGGGGTCAGCACTCCACCCAAAGCCTGTGGTTCTGGTAGTCCAGGCTGGCTAACACGTGATAGCCACCAAACTGCAGCCTGCTAGTTTGCCATATGTAATTATGTATACATGTTTAAAGCAATCTCTACAAGGTTGAAATTTTTGTGGTCACTAGATACCATTTATATAATTTGCCCTCTGCATCAGTAATTACTATTTAAGGAGTTAATGAAAGTAAAAATTATGGAAATTATGGTGATGATCTCTCATTTGCTTCTTGTCAGCATATTCTTGCCAAATAATGTGTTTGAATGTTCGGTGCCATACCGATATGCATACGATACCTAATGTCCCACAGCATTAGGTACTCCCTCACTGTTTCCAGCAATGAATGGGTACTGAAAAGAATTCCACATTGTGCGTTGAAAGGGACGCTTTCGAGAAAGTCTCCGATCAGTATTGGCCCTGGGACATAGGGCAGCCATTGTCATTGGTCTTACTACTTGCTCGTTGCTTGAAGAGCTGCTGTTCGTCCATCCGAGGAGCTCCTGCCTCGAGCCGTTGCTCGCGTGATTGCTCTTCTCGCCAGCCCATCCTCGAGGCTCGGCGGTCCACCACCTAGTGCGACGGTCGCTTATGAGTACCTGGCTTGTGACTTTACGACTTTGCCAACAACT
>JACEEZ010006178.1:157500-250320 GCA_016584305.1 Chionoecetes opilio | reverse complement strand
ACTATAAAAATTAAATTAGTCAACAAGGGATATTAAACAGTCATTAAATAAAATATTGCATATATTTACTAAAAATCGTCTAAGGGTAGCCAAATTACAATGGAAATTACTTTTTGGGGGTCTCAAGGGGTTAAGGGATATGAGACCCCTATATATAAGCAAAATCTGGTATAAGGACAGATCATTGATTTGGGAGCAATTATGTAGCCCAAAAAGTCACTCATTCAAGTAACAGAGTAGTGAATTAGTCCCCCCCCCTTTTCCCAAAAATTTCCCGGGACCCGCCCCTGTTTTGATGATGCCATCGGAAAGCGTTGGTGCACACACACACACACACCACACACCACACACACACACACCAAAACACACACCACACACACACACACCACACAAAACCCACACACACCACACCACACACACACACACACATACACACACGCACACACGCACACACACACACACACACACCCCGCACACACGCACACACACTGCCACTACACTCCTAACAAATGTCGTAAATTAGTTTTCATGCAGCAAAGTTGTGAAGCAGGCAAATACCGTCGCTTATAAGGCCCAGGTAGTCTGTCCCTGCCCATCCCCCAACCGGGACGCGATTAGGGACTCCATAAGCGTCTTCCTGCAGTGGTTAGTATTCTTTACACTGCTTACTTAGGGTGCAATTAAATGCCAGTCGATCCCCATGGCCTCTGGGCTCCCCTGCCTCTTCCCTCCCTTCCTGGATTCCCCGTTCTTCCAAGTAAATTAAACGCCTTGATACCTTCATCGTTTAGCACGCTTTGGGAGCCTTTATGAAGGGGAGAAAAAAGAAAAACAGTAAAACAGTTCCTTTCCGCTGTTGTTTTTCTCCATCCGACACAGCACCTGCAGCGCCTCAACACACGTGCCGCCGTACATACCTTCACACAATTAAATACACACACAATGAGGCAAGCTTTCCTTGAGCCTCGATTGATCATTGCAGGCTACAATCTAATCAGCCGCTGCACCTGTCACCCTCATACCCGTGGCTTCGTTGATGTGTGTTTATTTAACCCCATAGAGGGCGACCATGGACATGCATTGACTGGTGACTTCCAACCGGTAAAAAACAGGACTTTATGCTTGACCCCTTCACGCCTCATCTTTCCTTTGCTATATAAATCGTCCCGTTGTTAGCCATTAAATTACGAAAAGTAAACTAATAAACCATATTAGTTAGTGGACAAGGTACTAAACAGGTTCATATCCATAAAACATTACTTATATTCATTAAAATTTTTCTAATGGTACCCAAATTACGATGGAAATTACGTTCTGGGCCTAAAGGGGTTAAGAAATGGCGATGCTAGTCAAATTCATAACAGACAAGAGTACAAATTATCTACCTATGATAATGATGGACGAGATTCCTAAGAAAGTGAATGCACTGGTGTCCCTCCTTACAATACGCAGAAGCGACGAGGATCTTCCGTGCACATCCACTGCAGGAAGTCACGAAGGTGAGGAACTAGACTATACAGGTGATAGTTTGCCTTCCTTTATTAATCTGAAACTACTTCCTAACATTCTTTACAACAGTGGTTCCTAAAATTGACACCAGGTGGACAGAGGAGCTGCGTGTGGCTGGGGTTTTGGAGGTTATACGACGCCATATGCCAAGAAAAATATAATAACGATAAAAAAAAAAATAAAGCTTACACGACCAGACAAACATTCAGCCTGGATATATCGAGGCTCGCAGGTCGCAACATCCACAACCCTGCCCACCTCACGCACCCTTGCCGCCCACTTGCTGCAAAATCCCTTCTATTTCCTTTTGACATCTATACGAAAAAGCATAGTTATAAAAGTAAGTCGAGTGATCATGAAGTTCCCCTGGCGTTATCTATGGCCCGTCCCCTACGACGTGGTGAGTGGCGCACGAACACCAAATTTGTTTAAAATTTAGCGCAAAATTTGTTTAATATAGAGATCACGATCTAGCCGGTACCTTTTTATCAGTTCCTCATCACTATATTCATGAAAGATATCCTTTCTCTCACGGAACACTCGCTGTTGTTGTAGACGAACTGCCATGTTTATCATCACTAGTGCTTAACATGAGTTTGTTAAGGCGCTAGAAGTCCTCACGACCACCTGTACCTTAACAAACATTGTTAAGCACTTGTTAGCGCTAAGAAGTGTTGTGCATTACTGTTAACGTTCATGTTAGGCTTAACAGCTACTTGTTAAGGTTATGAGTGAATTGTTAGCACTAAATGTGTTATGTATCTCTGCCCTGGCTGGTAGGATACAGGCAGGATGAGTAAAGGTGAAAGGTAATGATAAGGAGGATGTCCCAGGATGCCCAGCAGATGTAAGTGTCTGTGCCCCGCCCTCACCATGCATCCCGCGAATGTCTTAGCGTTTTAATGCCACCATAGGAAGGATTTTTATATTTTTTACGTTGGAGCCATAGCGCGCCTGTAGGCTATTATCTTCATTCCTTAGTTGTTTTTTTACGATGCAATACTATTTCTCTATCATTATCACTTTTATTATTATCATTACCATTATAATCATTCTTATTACTATTATTATCATCATTATCCTTATTACCATTGTCATTGATATTATTCCTTCATGTGAGGATACCAAACCATGTTAAGTTTATGCTTCATTCATCAGCTTTTTTTTCGATATTTCCTCTGTTGCAATATACATTGATTAAGTCATCAAAATCACCTCCAAAGTGCCCATCATCATCATCATCATCATCATTATCTTTGCTACATTACTACGATCACCACCACACATTCTAAGCGACATATGGCAGAATGAACCGCCAGTATCTAACAACCCGGTACAGTGCACGCGTCTTCACCCCCATAAGCAGGCCAGGTATAATAATATCCCCTCTCACCCTAGTCTTTGGACACGTGCACAACCACCAAAGTTTTCAGTCACACGCTAAAACAAAGACAGCTACGATAGCCTGAACGGGGGTGTTATACTTTGTCTTCCCTTCCATATCACCAAAGAGGAAAAAAAGGGAAACAGGATCATGCTTGCCGCAATGTTGTCTTTCCCTCAAATTGCCTAAAAAAAATTGGCCAAAATTTTTTTTAGGTTAAAAAAAATGTCCATCACTCGCGTGGCGCGGCCATAGCAGCATTAGCAGCCTGCCAGGCCCGCTGAGGTGCTGCCTACGGCGAGGAACATGTACAATAGGCGCTGCATGCACGGCGTACGCATACTATATGACCCTGGGCGTACGCAGGTTGTGCAGCACAGGGCTATTTTATTCCTGTAAATTGCTACCATACCAAAGGAGGATATAATACAAAAATGTTAACAAGCGGTATTCACGAGAGTTTACATTTCAAGAGAGGGAGAGAAAAAACATTATATTTATTTGAATGAACATATTAATTATATATATACTATGTATATATATATATATATATTATATAAAATATATTATAATATATATAATTTTATATTATATATATATATATACATATGAGCAGGTAGTTTTGATTTGTGTCTAGTAAAATTCCAAGAAGGGCGTGACATGGGTGGGTGAGATGGGTGGGCGTGAGATGGGTGGGCGTGAGATGGGGGGGTGTGAGATGGGTGGGTGTGAGATGGGTTGGGTGTGAGATGGGTGGGCGTGAGATGGGTGGGCCCTGAGATGGGGGGGTGTGAGATGGGTGGTGTGAGATGGGTGGGTGTGAGATGGGTGGGTGTGAGAGGGGTGGGCGTGAGATGGGTGGGCGTGAGATGGGTGGGCGTGAGATGGGTGGGCGTGAGATGGGTGGGTGTGAGATGGGGTGGGCGTGAGATGGGTGGGCGTGAGATGGGTGGGTGTGAGATGGGTGGGTGTGAGATGGGTGGGTGTGAGATGGGTGGGTGTGAGATGGGTGGGCGTGAGATGGTGGGCGTGAGATGGGGGGGTGTGAAAAGGGGTGGGCGTGAGATGGGTGGGCGTGAGATGGGTGGGTGTGAGATGGGTGGGTGTGAGATGGGTGGGTGTGAGATGGTGGGTGTGAGAGGGGTGGGTGTGAGAGGGGTGGTGTGAGTGGGGTGTGAGATGGGTGGGTTGAGATGGGGGGGGGGGGGGTGTGAGATGGGTGGGCGTGAGATGGGTGGGCGTGAGATGGGTGGGTGTGAGATGGGTGGGTGTGAGATGGGTGGGCGTGAGATGGGTGGGCGTGAGATGGGTGGGTGTGAGATGGGTGGGTGTGAGATGGGTGGGTGTGAGATGGGTGGGTGTGAGATGGGTGGGTGTGAGATGGGTGGGTGGGTGTGAAATGGGTGGGTGTGAGATGGGTGGGTGTGAGATGGGTGGGTGTGAGATGGGTGGGTGTGAGATGGGTGGGTGTGAGATGGGTGGGTGGGTGTGAAATGGGTGGGTGTGAGATGGGTGGGTGTGAGATATATATATTAACATTATTATGTTTTTTTTTCTCAACGTTCATAAAGCGTTGAGATAATACACACGTGGCGGCGGTGGGCAAGACGCGGCACGTGCACATCGCCATCAGTCACCAAAGTCTTGGCGGCTGTGGGAAGGGCACAACGGGCGGCCAGGACCTGCTGCGGGAGGGTTGGTGGTCTAGTCAGCTTTATAAATCCTAAACACAAATTTCGGTTTCATATCAAATAAGTATGACTTATTTTTTCTATCAAGAGACATAATATTTCGGCATTTATGTATTGGTGCAATTCATCGGAAAAATATAAGTACAGGATAACTGTTCTTGTGCGTGCCGATTTATTTTTCAGCTATTATTATTTTTCAGGATTCATGCGTCCCATAGGGCTGCAGTCAGTCTTAATATGTCTCAGCTATATGTTCAACACATCCGGTGGCGGTACTTGATCTTGATTCCTTCAGGTCTATCGCTGCTCCGTCGGTCCTTCTCACTACTGTAAGCATTCCATCTGTTTTTCAGCCTCAATACTCGCCTCCTGCCTTCAGCGACTGCCCAACGATGCCATGATCAAGAAGCCTCCCTTACACAAAGGAACCCATGGCGAACATGTCCTCTCGTACCCTGATGGAGTGTCTGCCGCCCTGGCGATTGTTATGCAAACCCACCAGCCAGTGTGACGCTTTCTCGTTGGTGTTTGACAACGAAGCACTAAAGCGGCCTCAGGGTGACACTGCCTTGAAGCAGATGTCCTAATGTCCAGCTGTTGTAGGTGACTTTCCATTCGAACCATGGAAACTTCTTTAAGACGGGTTGTGGACGGGTGCCATAGCAGTATGGACAGTTATTCATGTGATATAGTTCATAGTACCACCCTGCAAGCAGGCAAGAGCTGACAAGACCACGGAAAAAATATCCCCAGGATGCCACTCTACAGGGATAACAAAAGGTCTACAATCCAGTCTTTACTTACTATGTACAAGGTTAGGTCAGTACGTAGAGGTGCGAGCAGAGTGATCTGACTTAGCTGTGTGGTGACTCAGAAAAGTCTATATCGCATGCCGCTCCTTTCCATACACTTTATAATATACCTTTCACATACACTCTTTACTCTGTCCCATTCCCTGACCTTCCCCTTCAAGAGGGCTGAATATAAAACATCCTTGTTCTCATTCCTCTTTGAGGCGCCGCGTGTGACCCGGATCGGTCATTTTCATGTCAACCAGACGGTGGATCTGTTCCCTAGTTCCCATAGATCTGCCGCCCACGTGCTGCGCTGACCCGACTGCCTCCTCTCGTGATCACATTTAGAAAGAAAAAAAATTAATCTGCTTCTCCCATATTGTGATGTCTGTGCAGGCACGTACATCGCTAGCCAATGCCACTGGTGTGTCAATCATATTACTGAACAGGGTACCGTTTTCATTACTTTCTAAACCCACGCTTTCAATAATAACGTTTTTCAGGTGAAATAGTCCCCTAATCTAACCTATAAAATATCTCTTGATAAGGTTCACCTGTACTCAATGTAACACATAGGTAACAAGTTCATTTCCCTGCATGGTACATTCATGCTGCTGTAACGCGAGAAATTACATTAATAGGGGAAGAGATGAAATAACACATAAGTATCAATAAGCTAACGCAGCGAGGAATTCTTCCTCCCGTCCTCATTCCTGAATCACTGCGTTGGCTTATATTTTAAGCCAGTGGCAGTAGCTATGACCACGTATCGGAAACGAAGTGAGAAGGCGGTAAGATGAACACGTAGGGTAGCATTTATAGCAGACGGACTCCGGTGCAGTCGTAAGCCCACTGTGCCGACGGTGACCCGTAATCTCTCCCTTGTAAAGGTATGTTAGAAACTTTCAATATTAGTTAGCCTAGAGCATGTAGACATAGACTTAACTGGTGATTCTTTTTGTATGACCAGCGACTAAGACGCCTCCTGTATTACTTAAGGGTCCAAGGTAATCCCAGGATGATGTATGCGTAGCCCGACCAGGGGGCCAAGCCCGCCTCACAAATGAGCAGAGGCGGGCACCACAACATAGTCACAGCCAGCCGTGTGACGGACAAGGAGAGCAAAAGCAAGGAAATTTTTGAACAAATAATGAGAGGGGAAACCAATTGGAAGTGCGGGATAGACTACGTATACATTATATTGTAGCGGATAACGAGTTGAGCCATATACATAGTGCGTATCCCGCTTTTAAGTATGGCTTTCGGGTATAAGGTCGAGACTGAAGTTACCAAAGTTAAGCTAAATTATATTAAGGCATAACGATGAGCACATTAAATGTGCGTTATATCCGTATAAGTGGTAACAGTGCGACCTGAAGTAACAATGATTTATGATAAATCATATTAGGGATAAACGACTTGAGCATTACACGTGCGTATCGTAGGAGGGAAGGAATGACCATTAATATAAGAATAACTATATGAATGCTACACCAGTTCCGGAAGTGTAGCAGTAATAAAGAGTTTAATATATTATAATTAAGAAATATATTAACGATGTTATCATTCGAGTTTCCAACATACATAATTTCTTAATTTTCTATTTTTGTTTTCAATCATATATTTATCCCACTTAATGGCGGTGGTGAGCACGGAGTAACCAGCGTGTACGAGTACACTACCAAGCGGGGCACTACATAATGGTAACTAAGGTTCCAGATAGGTCAAAGCAAGACCATTACATATTTGGTGAACCCTACGCCGGTGGGCATCCATTCGATGGTATCCGCAAGATACCCACGAGCCAACTAATCGCAGTGACTTAATAACGTTAGTTTTTTTTGTCAAGATTGCCAGTTACCTAGTGATCACATACTGCCCTACAGTATGGTGTGTATAGAGCATATGGTGCTACAGAGTACCGTTAAGTGATTCATAGCCACCTCAGTTCGCCTCCCCAGAACGTGGAGGAAAGATGATACTAATCGTAACAGTAGGCCCGGGTTAACACACATGCCTAACATAGACCGCTGATAAAGCACATAAAGAGTGATGGCCTGGAAGAAAGCCAAAGCGCGATCGTAGTGAAAAGGGAATGCAACATGAAACAATGCCACACCTCGATCCTCCTGTTTGAACATGAAAGTGGATGTGCCAGGTAGCGCCGTATATGCAGCTGTGTTTATGGAGTGATGTAGCGAATGCGCCCTGCGAAAGGCTTAAGAATGTGGATGATCGGCGTGATGCGGATGTGTGCCACACTGCCATCACGCTCGTGGATGCAGATCGCCTCGGAACGATAGCAGAGTGGAAGTGCGATAGTGATGTAGTGTGGAAGTGGATGCGAGATGAATGCGTGGATCAGCGGGGGCTGCTATTACACACTTCTTAACGCTAATGTAGCGAGCCCAGGATGGATCATGATAAAAGCGCTAGCAGGTAAGGTTAGGCTTACCCGCTTACTTACGTTTAGATTAACATTAGCGCATAGAGCGTAACAGCTCGACTGTATGAACTAGACGCCCCTACAAGTAAGCAACCTTCTTTAACGCGGTTGCTCGTGGCAGTATAATAAGACCACCTTAGGAAAGTCGCGTTAGAGTTGGGTAGAATGCCGAGGAGGAATTTGTACACATAAGCACCATCTGGACGAGAGGAGGCCCATGTGAAGAGATACAGTGCTATTATAATGACAGAAGTGTTTAATCTCTCGCCTGCAGAGAGATTAATTTTACACAACCTTTCTCTAGTGAGAGAGGAAAGAGGAGAGATGCAATGCGCATCCCCCTCTAGACAGAATGTGAAAGGTTAGGGGGGGGGGGGGGGGGGGGGGGGGAAAATTCTTGCCTTTAAGGAGGGTAAGCCACACAGATTAGCCACTGAACACTAAACCCGCTAGGTCTGTCGCATTAGAACCCCAAGGATTGTGCTCGGCTGACTGAGCTGTTTGGCTCGTTGCAGGTAGATATAGACGCAGGAAGTATGCTATGCCTCGCCCAAAGCGCAGCCCGAAGGCTGCAGCCTTTATCCCCAAGTATTAGAGCGGTAGATGAGTAAATCCAGTCGTGATTATCTCCCTACGACACCGACGCCCAGAGATATTCATTAGTGGGCTAAAGGAAATAACATTGCAGACTCAGAAGGGATCGAGTTCCAGTCGCGACTCTTATAGGGCCTTCGGCCTTGACAAATAAGGAGCCAAACATAGTGAGAAGCGTTCTCATATTTAAGAAGCCGAGCACTGTGAAGGCATTCACATTAAATACGTACCTTTCCCAAACTGGTCAAATCTACTCTGGCGTGAGGGAAGTGATAAGTTAAGAATACATACTATCTTCATTTTTTTTAGTATAATTGTTGGAAGAATTGCGAAAATGCCAGGATGATAATATTTGTTTGTAAGCTGCCAAATAGAAGATCCTCAAGAAAATTTATATCGCAAATTATGTGTGATGTATATGATAATTTTTTTTGCATTTTAGTTAGATATCCCGGCTTAGGATGCCTTGATGAAGGATGCTGAGCGCAATAAGTGAAAATTTTTTTCGGGGTGGAAGCGTAGAAGCTATGTAACGCGAGAAATTACATTATAGAGCGGAATGAGATGAAAATAACACATAATATCAATAAGCTAACGAGGAGGAATTTTCCTACCAACGCCTCATTCCTGAATCACTTGCGATTAAAGGCTTCTATTTTAAGCCAGTAGTCAGTTGACCACGTATCAGAAACGAAGTGAGAAGGTGGGGAAGGGTAGACAGCTGAACGTCGGGTAGCCATTATCAGTAGCCAGACTGACTCCCGGTGGGAGTAAGCCCCACTCGCGGAGAGTGACCTTATCCTCCTTGTAAAGCGTTATGTTATCAAAATATATAGTTAGCTAGAGATGTCGACATGACTTACTGGTGATTCTCTTTTTGTATGACCAGGACTAATGACTGATATTACTTAGGGTCCCAAGGTTAGATGCCCCTGTTGGTGGACCAGGGCGGCCCCAAGCGCTCACAACAGGAGCAGAGGCGAGAGCAACCACAACATGATCACAGCCAGCCCGTGTCCAGGACAAGCGAGAGAAATAGAAGGAAATTGAAAAAAAATAATGTGAGAGGGAAACAATATGGAAGTGCGGACTAGACTACGTATACTATTATATTAGAGGATAAACGACTTGCCAGCATTACATGTGAGTATCGTTAAGGGGTAACAGTGAGACTGAATGTCTCACAAAGTTCAGACTAATATTATATTAAGGGATAACGACTTGAGCATTACATGTGCGGGATCTCTTAAGGTTGGTAACAGTGCCGACTGCACGTTACCAAAGATAGTAAATTATATAGCGATAACGACTTGAGCATTAACGTGCCCGCTATCGCTGCGAGGGAAGGAATGACTTAATATTAAAGACTAACTTATGATATGTACACCAGTCTGAGGAAGGAGAACAGTAAATAAAGAGTTTAACTATAAATATAATATTAGAAATATATAACGAAGTTATCCAATTCAGGTTTCCAAACAAAACCCATACAATTATTTTTCTTAAAATCTTTTATTTTTGTTCAATCATATATTTTTTCCCACTTAATGTGGGTGGTGGCAGCGGAGTAACCAGGTGTACAGAGTACACTCCCAAGGTGGGCACTACATATAGGTAACAAAGTTTATAGACTCTCAAAATGACCATTACACTGCCATACAGACATGTTGACTTCACAACTGGTCATCCTCAAAGAATTGGAGTTGGAGCTGCAATACCCTCAGACAGATCACTGGGATAAGAGTTGGCCTTTGATAATTTTAAGTACCAATACTAGGATATATAAATAGCAGGAACTACACTAGTATACCACGAGTTGACAGTGACGTCCTCAACACTAGTGTACCACGAGTTGACAGTGACGTCCTCAACACTAGTATACCACGAGTTGACAGTGATGTCCTCAACACTAGTATACCACGAGTTGACAGTGACGTCATCAACACTAGTATACCACGAGTTGACAGTGACGTCCTCAACACTAGTATACCACGAGTTGACAGTGACGTCCTCAACACTAGTATACCACGAGTTGACAGTGACGTCCTCAACACTAGTATACCACGAGTTGACAGTGACGTCCTCAACACTAGTATACCACGAGTTGACAGTGACGTCCTCAACACTAGTATACCAAGAGTTGACAGTGACGTCCTCAACACTTGTATACCACGAGTTGACAGTGACGTCCTCAAAACTAGTATACCACGAGTTGACAGTGACGTCCTCAACACTAGTATACCACGAGTTGACAGTGACGTCCTCAACACTAGTATACCACGAGTTGACAGTGACTTCCTCAACACTAGTATACCAAGAGTTGACAGTGACGTCCTCAACACTAGTATACCAAGAGTTGACAGTGACTTCCTCAAAACTAGTATACCAAGAGTTGACAGTGACGTCCTCAACACTAGTATACCAAGAGTTGACAGTGACGTCCTCAACACTAGTATACCAAGAGTTGACAGTGACGTCCTCAAAACTAGTATACCAAGAGTTGACAGTGACGTCCTCAACACTAGTATACCACGAGTTGACAGTGACGTCCTCAACACTAGTATACCACGAGTTGACAGTGACGTCCTCAACACTAGTATACCAAGAGTTGACAGTGACGTCCTCAACACTAGTATACCAAGAGTTGACAGTGACGTCCTTAGGTTAGGTTAGGTAACAGCAAGAATGTGAAAACACCGCTTGTTCGCGTCAGGTTGGCAAGGTATCGCCGCGGTAACTTTACACGGTGCAGGGCCTCGAACGGACATTTATAAACGCTGCAGTTCATTTCAAAAAGGCAATAAGAAGATTATGACTATATTGAGTTAGCTAATGAGTGGCTAACGATGTAATATAGTCTACGTTTGCACCCTTAGTGGCGTGACGGCTATTAGCTATTGGTGTGGGGGGGGAGAAGGGGGAGGAGGGAGCTTGAAGTTAATAATAATGGCACTGTACCTAAGGGGTGGTGGGAAGTCTTACACGGTACTATCTTTTTATATAACCTTTTTTTAATAAGAGAGAAACGCCCTAAATGGTGTTGGGCTCCACCTTGAAGATGGCAGACGTCTAGCTCCCAGAATTTCCTTTAAAAAATTCTGAATACAGATCCGGATCGACTAAAAAATTTAAAAACATCTAAGTTGGGCCAAGTTCCACTTTTGTTAAAGTTTTCGTGCAAATCCGTCCTTAACTTTTTGCTTAATACTGCTAACAAACACACAAACAAACAGACAGACAAAGCGAACCGATCACATAACCTTCTTGGCGGAGGTATTAAAAACAGAGGGACAAAAAAGAGCACAAAGCATGAATGACTGTAGGTGATGCAGGTAACCTATCACCTGTGTTTAATTCATTGCAGACCAACGCTACACACGGCAATGACTTCCCCTGCTCTTCCATGTTACGAAAAGTGAGAATAAAAGGTCTGAGTAGCAGTAAGGCATCTATCTAATATACTATAGGAGTAGCCGTGTGTCTGTCTGTCTGTCTGTCTGTCTGTCTGTTTTGGGTAGCCGAAACTGTAAATTCAATTTTGATGAGAGTAGGCTCAAAAAATCGCAAATAAATCGTAGGTGGTAAGCGGCTTGCTCCCATGTCGATTGAATAATTTTGAAGGGAGGTTTTAGGTTAAAAACACTTTTAGGTGTATTATATTACAGGAAAAACTCTTCGGTCTTGCCTCATTCCACAAACTCAGTAGACTATTGGACTTAGCGTTTGTGTGCGTGTGAGTGTGTGTTGGAATCACACGGAACACAAAGGGTTGGAATCACACGGAACGTGGTCAACCCCGAGGCACTTTGACCAGTGACCAACGACAGCAACAATACGATTGGAGTTTGCAATCACATGTCTAATATAAATTATACTACTACTACAAACATCAATACATGGGTTCGAAGGGCCCACAAGCACTTGTCTAATATACTATAGGAGTAGCCGTGTGCCTGTGTGTGTGTCTGTCTGTCTGTTTTGGGTAGCCGAAACTGTAAATTCAATTTTGATGAGAGTAGGCTCAAAAAATGGCAAATAAATCGTAGGTGGTAAGCGGCTTGGTCCCATGTCGATTGAATAATTTTGAAGGGGGGGTTTGGGCTAAAAACACTTTAGGAGTATTAGATTACAGGAAAAACTCTGCGGTAACGTCTTGCCGCATTCTACAAACTCAGTAGACTCATGGACGTTTGTGTGCGTGTGTGAGTGTGTGTGTGTTGGAATCACACGGAACACAAAGGGTTGGAATCACACGGAACGTGGTCTACCCCGAGGCACTTTGGCCAGTGACCAACAACAGCAACAACACGATTGGAGTTTGCAATCACATGTTGTCTAATATAATACTACTACTACAAACATCAATACATGGGTCCGAAGGGCCCACAAGCACTTGTCAGTACTAAAGACGCACGATGGGCCATGAGTGATATGAATATATCGGTTAGCGCTGTAACAACGATAACGGGAAGGAATTTTCGGAATAACCAGAAAAAAACCAGGAACTACCACGTGTAGGCCCCGCGTCTTGTAGCTTCCTTATTTTCTTATGTTCTTATGTAAAAATGCGTCGAGTTGTTACAAAGTTCACTTCATCCCTACACAATACCTCACGGACGGAATTCTTATGGATAAAGTAGAGAAGTGGTGCGCCTGACGCCCAATGCCGCAGCGAACCAGTGAAACCAATAGGAGTACAGAGTTATGCAAGACCAATAAACCGTCATCTCTACACCACCACAGCTACAATACACTGTATCACTATTGAACATTAGATAAATCATCCTTAATTACTTCTCTGCGAATAAAATTTTGGTGATATTTTAAAATCATTGAATGAATAAGAAAGCAACTTTACTAAAGAAAATAAATATTCACTGTAAAACACATGATCATTTCAACAATAAGCGTAACTACTAACTACATAATGGATATGTATCGTAGATACTTAACACTCCAAACCGAAGAAAAGATAATCAACTTCAAAACGCTCATAAAACAAACAGCAATGATAACAATGATAATAATAATTACAATAACAATGGTAAATAGAAATATTTCCCCACTGAGTAGCAAAGACCACCGTGTGGGAGGCAGCGGGGCGCCACACCCCTGCGCCTTATAAGACTAATACAGTTATAATTGTAATGAAGGTGGCACGACAGGCGATGTAACTTGATCACGTTGATGATGAAAAATAGTGTGTGTGTGTGTGTGCGTGTGTGTGTGTGTGTGTGTGTGCGTGTGTGTGTGTGTGTGTGTGTGTGTGCGTGCGCGCGCCTCGCAATCCCATTCTTTATACAACACCTAATCACCAAGCCTTTGTGTCTTCATTCACCTGTGGCAAAAAAAGCCGTACTTGTCCCGCCGCAGCAATCAGTGCGGTGAGGGAGGCGGCAGAGGGCAGGTACTACTACTCTGCTTGCCGAGGCACACCTGTGGTCCTGGCACCGGCATGTACTTCCTCGCTGCCTCGCCCTAACCAACAAACACTCTTCCGGAAAAAAAGTGAAAATTCAGACCTCCTTCATTATCAGTAAGTTTAACTCTGAAGAAAGAAACGCTGATCTATTCTCCTTTGGAAAAATACATTATAAACATATAATTCCCCTCCAAACAAGAAATTCGTTGGGAATATCTTATGCCTTTGCCTCTAAATAAGATTCGACTACTATTAAGATATTATTTCCCTCAAGACAAAAAATTCATTGGCTATCAACAATTTTCCCTCTGGCCAAAAACTCGTTGGATATTAATGTATTTTCTCCCAGGACAAAAGATTCTTCGGTTATATATTTTCCCTTTGTACAAAACCAGAAACCTGCGGCTTGCAAAAGATTTTTCTGTCAACCGGCTGAGCCAGTCCCGCCGCCGCCATGGGGAAGGCGAGGCCAAGACCACGGTGGCGCTGCCGCCCGCCGCCGCAGACCTGCTCAAGGAAGACCACGCTGAGTGGTGCTGAGGCGCTTCATATGCTGGGGAAGTACATCTCCTTCATGGGTTAGCATAGCTTCTACCGTTACGGAGGTCTGACAAATATTCTAAGCCCATCTTAAATCATAGAAACAATAAACATGCAGTTATCAAAGCATGCACCATGAAAGCCGCACCCTTTTTCCAGCCGCTCATGAAAAGAATTATAAAAAATGTTTTTATGTAAATAAATTATTAAAGAAGGTCAACGTGCGCAACCCTTACTTCGAGGTATAACGCAAATGATCTCAGACCAATTGAGATAAAATTGAATAAGTTTTCTAAGATTCCATCATTCACACGAGAGCACCGGGCTCTCGGCTCTCACCACTAAGGCAATCTAATTCCTTTCGTCCCGGAACAAGAACACAAAGGCGCCTCCATACACTTATCCACAAATTCCAAACAGCCGTGGGGAGCCGGGAGTGCATGGACGCAGGACGCCTTACGCCAGCATTCCCGCCAGCTGCCTCTCCTTCCCCCGCCCAGGCACGCCATACAAACCACCCTCACGCCCCTGTACTGTTTTCATCGCCGCCCCACGATGCAGATATGATTGCCGCCCAGGAATATCAGTCAACAGCAGGCAAGTTTATTTCTCATCGCAGATAATATAGAGGTGAGGCTATTTTTTTTAGACATAGGACGAGATAATACGCTGCTTACATGTAGACTTCTTACTGAAAGTAGTGACGGTGGTGGTGGTGGTGGTGATTGAGGTGGTGGTGGTGATCGTATATGAAAGGGTGATAGCTGTCGGCGGCGGCGGAGGTGGTGACGAGCAATGAGTAGTTGAGGCAGCGGTTGGCGGAGGCGACGGTTGAGGCAGCGGTGTTGGTGGTTGTGGTAGTGACGTTTACAGTGCAGTAGTGATGGAGTTGATGAGGAAAGTGATAATGGTTATGGTGGTGATGGTGCTGCACTGATGATGGCAATGGAAGTGATGGAGGTAAAAACAGAAGCGGAGGTGAATGGAGGGGTTGGTGGGGGCGCCGTAATGGTGTTGCAATGGTTGTGGTGGTGGTATTGGAGGTGGATATGATACAAACAGTAGTGGAGGAGGGGTGAGGAAGGTGGTAGTATAGTGGTGGGTGGATGTGGGTGGATGTAGGTGCGGAGGAACCCTGAGGCGTCGCTAGCGGCGTTGGACGAAGCTCCAGGTGGGGCTAACCTTCTGAGGCTATTTTTAGCAGCGGTAGCGGGGGCCTTTCGGTGCTCAGTTTTGTTTCCATGACCCTAATGTCATCCTGCTCCAGCCCCGTGACGTCAAACCCTCAACGAGAGCAAATTCTCTGAACGAAGTAGATTCCCGATTCAGATTGGTGAATCACATTGACGTCAGCAGCCGCCGAGCTTTCTCATTGGTGCACGGTTGCTATTGTAATCAATAGTTTGCCAGGAGCCCAGCCAATCGCAGCGGCTCTTGCATTGCCTTCCAGCCCGAGCGGATGAAAGAAAGTGTGAATCGGAGCGCGTGGGAGGATGTTGTCTGCGCACTCAACGGGGATATAAAAGAGCGACGAGCGATGGGCAGCCACAGCCAGCACCAGTCGGCAGCCAAGAGGACCTCCGAGGACGGAGATACAAGAAGAGAGAAAGAGAGAGAGAGAGAAGACTCGGTCGCTGCCTGACCTACGAAAGCCACTACACGAGAAAAAGTATTTTTTGTGATTATCTTACAAAGGATAAAGTGTTTTCTCGCAAGTGCCACAACGTAAGAAGCCGAGCAGTTCTACTATACAAGACCCAACAGTTTAAGGTAAGCTTCTAAGCAAGGTTTTCTCTCTTAAGTTGTGTTTTCTCTTATTTTCTACAACACCCAACATTAGGCAGGTAGGTAGGCCTCAGAACAGTTAACAAAAGTTTCAGGTTCTTTCAATGAGGCTTACCTTTTAATCCACTAACACGGGACTGACGGTGTGATGTTCTTTGTAATAAATAATAAATCTACTTTTTTGTTGCAAGAGCAAGATTTTAATCCAGTCCAGATAAGCCAGAGATCCCCAGCACAGTAATAGTCAGTGTTGCATTAACAACACAACAGTTACGAGTCACGTAACGTTTGTGCGCTACTTTTTGAGAAGACTGCCCTGGATGTTCTCGCCAATCGCTCAGCGAATTGAATGGCACACTTGTTAAGGTGTGATGTGATGGCCGCTTGTACAATATTTTGGATGAGTCTCTGACACATGTCAAATAGTACTTAGGCTGTGTCTTGGCTATGTATTGACCATGGTTGGAGGGCTCTGTCAAGGGTCTAAACGGTGTACTCCTTTGATTTCCTTTTAACATATACATCCAAGAAACCTTACCTCATGCAGTGGTACTTAGTAGTCAAGTGACAAATCCGTATCTATATATCTGCTTGCATATCTGATCCATATGTCTTTCGGTTTATCCTTCTGTCTATCTTTCTCTCTGTACCAATATATTTTATCAACAACACATCTAAACAAAGATGTGTATGTAGATGGACGGAGAGCAAAATTCTCCTTGACGGCTCTAAACCCAACCACCAACGTGCTTTTGGCCAAAAATCGGTAAGGCTGAGGAACAGTTTTCGTGACCTTTCTGCTGGAGACGGAGGAGAAAGGTGGGCTATTTTTACTCCTTCCTCGAGCTCCCGTGAACACTTTTCAGCAGAACCGGCCAAATATAGCACGTGCCAACAGCGGCACACAAAAGATCAATATTCCCGGATGTGGGACGCCAGGAGCCAGCCAGGCTTGATTCCATATCCATCCGTTATGGATGTTGATGTTATTTTTGTTGTTGGTGGTGGTGGTGGTGGTGGGGAAGGGGGAGGTGGAGGTGATGGCGGCGAAAGGGGTGTGGATTGGGGTTGTTGTAGTGGTTGCTGGTGTTCATGTTTTAACTATAGTTTTGGTCTGGTGATACAATTTTCTGGCCTGAAGATTTTTCGATGATATGCTCGCCGATGTCATCAATTTTAGATTATTCAAAGTTGGTACTGTCATGTATAGGGGCCTTGGTGCTGTTGGAAATCATACTCATATCACTGAAATGACAGAAGCTAGTCTCTGCCGACGAGGACTCACTGACGGCTTCTTGGTCCCCCTACAGATGGAAGCCATGAGGGTAGTGACATCACTACTCATGCTGACGGTGACGGGGCCCTCCCTGGCCTACCCCTACCCCCGAGCAGCTGGAGGCAGGGGCAACGGATGGGCACGTGACTCAGGTCTCGTCGATTACCTTGGAGGGTACTCAATGGACGACCAGTACGCGGTGCCCGAGTACGACCCCACCTACACCTACGCCGCCCAGCGACCCAAGATCAGTAAGGTAAGCTGAGCCGGCCTCAGTCACGCACGGTCGAACGCACATTGAGCAAAATAGAAAAATAATGTGAATCCTTAAACAAGAGTGATTCCCTGACGACCATTTCTTCGTTCAGGATGCTGTGGCAGCGTTGCTCAATGCCGCCTTGGACGACTACATCCTCAATTACGACACTTACAATGATGATGAGGGTACCTGGTACAACGAGATGGCCGCTGACGGCGTCCAGGAACCCCCCACCAACGAGGACTCCCCGATGATGCAGCTTTTCTTCAACAACCAACGATCTGGCAGGTGAGTTGTCCCATATCGTTTTTCACTTCCACTCTCTTCTACCTGACCAGACTCTGTGATTGTCTTATTGAATTCTCTCTCTCTCTCTCTCTCTCTCTCTCTCTCTCTCTCTCTCTCTCTCTCTCTCTCTCTCTCTCTCTCTCTCTCTCTCTCTCTCTCTCTCTCTCTCTCTCTCTCTCTCTCTCTCTCACACACACACACAAAATAGCACGGGAGTCTTGTGGAACATTGTGGGACTGTTGCGTAGTTCTGCCCCGTACAGGTATTCACTGGAAGACCTGGAGAACATGGAACGCAAGGCCAGGATGGAGGACAACACAGAGAACCAGCTACACGCTCTCATGGACAAGACCGTAAGGAAGAAGTCCACCATGCCAGTGCTTGGAGGCCGCATGACTATGGCAGGAGGCATGCTAGGACAGGGACAGAAGGAGGAAGCATACATCATCCCTGCCACCTCCATCAGGCGTCCAGTCTTCGCACGCACCATCACAACTCAACCCGAAGAAGACAAGGTAAAAAACTAGTTACTTCTGCCGTGTGTACAATTCCACGTCATATCTTGAAGCGCATACAAACTATATATCACACGAGGCCATGTTTTAATTCCAATATTTCTTTGTCCCTTCCTCAGAGAGACGTCGATACGAAGCAGCAGAAACAAACGCAGGTCGAAGCAAGGGTCAGCACAACACAGAAGCCCGATGATAAGGCGGCGTCAGTCAGCCAAGTTCTCAGCAGTACCAACAACGAGGTGTCGGAGAGTGACGCGTCGCCCTCGGCCAAGAGCGGCGTGCAGTCTGCGACGACCACGCAGTACCTGAGGAACCACTACGAGACGCTTAAGAAGTTCCTGGATCGCGAGAGGGAGGCACGGAGGGTGAGTTTGCTTGACCTTGTTACTTTGGAGAGAGAGAGAGAGAGAGAGAGAGAGAGAGAGAGAGAGAGAGAGAGAGAGAGAGAGAGAGAGAGAGAGAGAGAGAGAGAGAGAGAGAGAGAGAGAGAGAGAGACACTGCCAAATAGAAATGCTTATCAAAACCATCACAAATCACGCCTTACTGTTGATGATATGAATATGGAGAAAACCTACCCTTCATTCACTGAGCCTCCCTTTGTCTAGACTACAGTGGCCAGACGGTAGCTTCCTCGTTTGTGTGTGTGCGCGCGTGTGCGTGTGTGTGTGTGTGTGTGTCAGGTCATGCCCCTTTTATCTCCTTCAAGTCTGGGCTCTACAAGTCTCAAAAGTCTACGGCGTCGGCACTGACTATTTCAATTATTCGCACAAAGATTAATCTACCTCCATATCTCTTTGTTGTCTTGGTATACGTGTGTATATTCCGGAGGTTCCTGTTATGCATTCAGGCGAGGCAAGTGTTTTGCATCTAACATAATGACACAGTCTTAACACATCGCGCCTTCTCATGATTCTTTAATTACTCTGATATCATTGGACTTTTTTTCTTTCTTCTCTCTCTCTCTCTCTCTCTCTCTCTCTCTCTCTCTCTCTCTCTCTCTCTCTCTCTCTCTCTCTCTCTCTCTCTCTCTCTCTCTCTCTCTCTCTCTCTCTTCACGATCGGTGGGCTGCAAGCTGCAAGTCGTGCTGTTCCATTACATCACCAAGCGAAGGATGAATTTTGTTTTCATAAAAAGCGGTTCGTCACGACTCTTAACAAGACGAAACACGTTTAGAACTAAGCTTAATTATCTCTGCAGGAATCCTTTACATACTTTTTAGATGCCGCGTTTAATGGACCTTTCCTAATCAGGTTTGTCCAAAAAAAAGTCAGCTTCCTTTCGTTCAAAGAAAAAAAAATCATGGTAAAAAAGTTTTTTTTTTTATTAGACATAACCGGCTATTTGCAGCGTTTCACTCTAAATTTTATTTGCATCCATTGGTCCGCCAGGAATATTCCTGAAAAAAGTACGTTAGTATGCGTTTCTCCACTTTATCCTTGGGTTGAGTAGGGAGGGCTCGACGCCGTGCGGATGACACGTATGTCAAGACCTGGTGGGGAAGCAGCCTTGTGCCGCCCGATATCGATCCTGTGTGTCACGGCAAGCTGCCGGAAGGATCTCAAGACTGTAAACAGATGGAGACTCGAGCGTATCTCTTCCATCAGAGCGTCCTTGCGATTTGAATAATCCACTTCTGTATTGATTATCAATACCAGTTATCAAACCAATAGTCCTTGCAGGGATTCCTGCAAGGACTATTGGTTTGATAACTGGTCTGTATTCTGGGACTGAGAGTGCTGTGAAGTGTGGGGCAGGTGTATCCAGCTTCTTTCCTGTGAATACAGGAGTGAGGCAGGGGTGCGTCCTTGCCCCATCACTTTTCAACGCTTGTATGGACTGGGTATTGGACAAGGTTGTAGATCAAAGTGATTGTGGAGCATCCGTCGGCAACACCAAGATCACTGATCTTGTTTTTGCCGATGATGCAGTAATCTTTGCTGAGTCGCTGGAGGTCCTGGTGATGGCTCTCGAGGCGCTGCACGAGGAGGCAAAGCCTTTGGGACTTGAGGTCTCCTGGTTCAAGACCAAGGTCCAGGTATTTGGAGACTTACTAGATGAAGCAGTACAGTCTGTTCATGCGTGTGGCGAGGACATTGAGATCTTGGAAAGTTTTACATACCTTGGTAGCGCAGTCCATAATGACGGCGGGTCACGTCAAGAAGTCTTACGACGGATTGGCATAGCCCACGGTGTTATGGACTCGCTCAACGGGAGTATTTGGCATTGTCGGTACCTGTGCAGGAGGACAAAGATCCGGATCTTCAAGTCGCTTGTGATCCCTGTCTTACTCTATGGTTGTGAGACATGGACACTAAATAGTGACTTGAAGAGACGAATCAATGCCTTTGGTAATAAGTGTCTTCGCAGAATCATGGGGTATCGCTGGGATGATTAAGTGTCAAATCAGCGATTGCACCGTGAGACTGAATCGAGGCCTATTACCTGCATAGTCCGTCAGCGCCAACTTCGGCTATATGGGCATGTGGCACGCTACCCTGAAACCGATCCTTCCCATCGGGTTGTATCTGTAAGAGACAATCCGGCGTGGAGGAGGCCAAGGGGGCGCCCACAAGGCTCGTGGCTGGGGCAAGTTGATGTTTCTTGTCGAGAGCTGCTTGGTATGGGAAAGGAGCCTGCATGGGAACTCGCGCGTGGTGACCCCCGGGAGTGGCGTCGTAGGGTGGGCGAGGCGACGCGCCCCCCGGCGTATGCCCCCAATGATTGATTGATTGTATTGATTGATCTACTCGTCTTACCATATCAGCAGCATGCGAGGCACGAGCCAGAAAAATAACCTTGGTTCACTTCCTGGAAGAGCTCGCTTCTTCCTGGAAGCGAGTAAAGGCTTCCTGGAAGAACTCGCTTCCTGGAAGCGAAAAAAGCCTTACAGGATGTAGAGCACGAAGATATGCAGATGACATATGCAAAGTGTTGAGGTGACGTGTAAATGCCTACCTGGCCTACTAACCTACCCAAGCCGCGCGAAGATCCTGCTTCACCTGGCAAGTTTGTCAACCGACATAAGCTCAGTATGAACACCTTGCAGATCCGGGTTTGTGCAAAACTCTATCACATCGCGCCCAAATACACGCCCATATTTGTCCCACTTCCTAAGTGTTCCTTTCCGTATAAGCCTCTTACATGTTGAACCATACAGACACAAACAAACCACACACACTCTAGACTACTACCTGTACAACCGGCAAATTAAGCAGATGTAGTCACTAGTCAGTACACTTGATACATCTTCTTGGACGCCTTGCTGAATGCGATGGCGGGGCCAGTTTATCTAAACACAGCTTCTGCTGTTCCACATCCCAGCTGCGGTTGGCAGCTTGTTCCACTCCATTGCAGTGACATACTTTCACCAACATTTACAGTTTCTAAACGCCCTGCTCTAAATCTAGGGCATGAAGCCCCCAAGGGCCCCTCTTAGTGACTTCCGTTCCGAGGCCTAGCCACGATAACAGCTGGCACGACTATCTGACATGGCGGCCTTAATCCCTTGCATCAGCCAGGCAATATTCTTCCTCCCCCGCAATGGCCGAGCTGCCAAATATTCCAGTGCAGGCACCAGGGCCGCCTCCCACGCACACGAGTTAAAGCTGAAGCCTCCACGCCCCCTCGCCATCAGCCTTACACCCACACAGCCTCTACTGGCTGCGCCTTGCCACCCACCACCTCGGCGAATAGGTCGATAGGATTAAGGAGGAAGATTATTTTCCTTCAGTTGGAAGGAAAATAAATGTGATCGCGTGTTTGCTAATTTTAAAGGCCGCAAGACCTGAGTTAGCGAAGCAACCTGTTGGGGTCCAGAGTGTGGGTGGGTGACCGCTGCCACGCTTTGCTGCAACCCAGAACTCCCGTCACAATGGCTGATCCAAAGGAGGCTAACAAGTGGGCTTGGGTGTTGGGGGAGGATGGGTGTGTTACTAGGAGCGTGAGTGAAGGTGGGAACAAAAGGAGAGGGAAAAGAAGAAAAAGTGAGTGGGTGAGTGTGGGAAGTACTTTAAATTTGAACACTTGACATCACTGGTCCGCCCACACCAGCAGCTTAAAGAGGATGGCTTCTACCGCTCCACCTACGCTCCTGTACTGCTCTGCCTCGCCTGCCCTTCATATTGACTCGCCGCCTTGGACTAGTTTTCCCTATGAACACTACTTCAGGAAAACACACCAACCCTACTTCATGATCCATAAACACCCTACTACAGGAGCCACTACACTTTACTACAGAAGCCACATACACCCTACTACAGGAGCCACATTTACCCTACTACAGGAGCCACATAGACTTTTCTATAGGAGCCACATACACCCTACTACAGGAGCCACATACACTTACAGGGGTCACATACACCCTACTACAAGAGCCACATACACCCTACTACAGTAACTACAGGGGCCACATACACTTTACTACAGGAGCCACATACACCCTACCATAGGAGCCACATACACTTACAGGGGTCACATACACCCTACTACAAGAGCCACATACACCCTACTACAGTAACTACAGGGGCCACATACACTTTACTACAGGAGCCACATACACCCTACTATAGGAGCCACATACACTTACAGGGGTCACATACACCCTACTACAAGAGCCACATACACCCTACTACAGTAACTACAGGGGCCACATACACTTTACTACAGGAGCCACATACACCCTACTACAGGAGCCACATACACTTACAGGGGTCACATACACCCTACTACAAGAGCCACATACACCCTACTACAGTAACTACAGGGGCCACATACACTTTACTACAGGAGCCACATACACCCTACTATAGGAGCCACATACACTTTTACTACAGGAGCCACATACACTTTTCTATAAGAGCCACATACACCCTACTACAGGAGCCACATACACTTTTCTATAAGAGCCACATACACCCTACTACAGGAGCCACATAAACATTACTACAGAGGCCACATACACCCTACTAAAATACTATAGGATCCATCTACATGTAGTGACTTATACACCCTGATTCTCCAGACAGTACTTTCTTTTCTTCCTATTTCTAGCTTCCTTATTTTCTTATGTTCTTATGACAGAAATACCGTATCAGGAAACACACACGTAAATGTCTACGTGATAGTTGTATTACTCCATGGTTTACTTAATCAACGCAGACTCTTAAAAGATCAAAGAGACGGATACAATTTTCTTATGTTCTTATGACAGAAATACCGTATCAGGAAACACACACGTAAATGTCTACGTGATAGTTCTATTACTCCATGGTTTACTTAATCAACGCAGACTCTTAAAAGATCAATGAGACGGATACGCGCACCAAGACAATGCGCCACATCCATTCTTCCCCCTTTCTGACTCTACCTTGCACTCCCAACACACTCCCTTCAAATCAAGTCTCCCTTCACGTGGGATACAAGTCAGTAACAGATAAGAGAAGAAGTGTCAGCAAGGGTATCTATCTACGCGAAATTTTGCTACCATTGCTATTTTAGGCTGATACACGTAAAGTTCAGCAACCCCCCCCCCCCACTCCTGTCCGATGCAGGCACCAGCTTCAGTAGTGGATTCACGATTAAAACATGTGGAGATGTCATTCAACTTTATTCACTAGTGTTTTTTGTGATGTGAAACGTTGTCTCTTTGTCTTTCTCTTGGTGTCTTTTTGTCTATTTTTCCTTGCCTCTCTCCCTCAATCCCGCTTCTTCTACACCTCCTTCTGTCCTTCTCCCACTCCTTCCATCTCCCTCTACACCTCCTTCTATCCTTCTCCCACTCCTTCCATCTCCCTCTACACCTCCTTCTATCCTTCTCCCACTCCTTCCATCTCCCTCTACACCTCCTTCTATCCTTCTCCCACTCCTTTCATCTCCCTCTACACCTCCTTCTATCCTTCTCCCACTCCTTTCATCCCCCTCTACACCTCCTTCTATCCTTCTCCCACTCCTTCCATCTCCCTCTACACCTCCTTCTATTCTTCTCCCACTCCTTCCATCTCCCTCTACACCTCCTTCTATCCTTCTCCCACTCCTTTCATCCCCCTCTACACCTCCTTCTATCCTTCTCCCACTCCTTCCATCTCCCTCTACACCTCCTTCTATCCTTCTCCCACTCCTTCCATCTCCCTCTACACCTCCTTCTATCCTTCTCCCACTCCTTTCATCCCCCTCTATCCCACTCTTATCCTTCTACCCCTCTCCCTCAAGTATCTACAAAGCTGCCACAATATTTCCAATACATACTTGAGGTACAATGCCACACCGCCACCCTCGCTGACGTCAATGGGGCGACAGTTGTGACTGGTTGAAGGGTATCGTGACGCAAAACCTCCACTACGTTATTAGTGAAGGGCGGGTGACGTCAGCACCTCCATCGACCTATTGATTGGTAGCATATATACACACGCTCATGCAAAAATGATAGTGTTTTATACTTTATTAGATTATTTTCATTACATTGCGTTGAATTCCGTGCGTGTAATGGGAAGGAAGGATATTTTAGGAGGATTTGGGTTTAGTAGTTCGACACGAGTTGCTACGAAATATGGAATTAAGACAGACTTCCGAGACTTAGGCTGCGTTCACACAAAGCGAATCGAGTCTATTCAAATCATGGGGAGTCATGGCGAATCAAACTCAGTGATTCGCGCAGGCCCATTTTTTCATCAGTCACGGCAGTCAGTCGTTATTAAAAAATGAATGATGTGGTGTCAGTGAGGAAGCTACTTGCATGGTGGCGTCATGCTGTTTGTTCTCAATAACCCTCGCGCTCGTGTGTGTGTCTGTCTGAGTGCGTGTGTGTGTGTGTGTGTGTGTGTGTGTGAGAGAGACACTGGGGTAACTGTGTGTGTGTGATTATACAGGTCATATACTCATGAAATAACACATTAGGATGTATAAATGTGCCCTGGTTTACGATGATCTTTTGTCTCCTGTACAGAACCAGGACATGGACGAGGAGCTGAGGAGCGAAAGGCTGCAGAGGAGAGACGTGCAGAAGCGCTATGCGGCGGAAGAAGAGACTCTGCCGCAGCAGCTCGCCAGCCTAAAAAAGAAAGTCTAATATGAAACTCTGAAAGGACCTTCATGTGTCCATCACGTCCAACACCAGATGACGAACAGCACTGATCCGACTGTTTAGGAAGAACCGTGTGAACATATCTCACCCCCACACCTAAAACCTTAGCCTGGAAGAGAAAATAGTGCCAAGAAAGGAAAGTGGAACAGCGTCAAAAAGCATCGATGGGTGTGAAAGACCCTTGTCGAGAAAAGCGAAGAGGCGAGACCAATGTAAAGTTACCGTTCTCGCGATACACGACAATAATTGGATGAGAGACGCCGGCTTATGTCACACCGTGATAAGAGCACTGATGGAGGGCGTCTCTGAATGGTGAGAATCAGTCAAACGGTCTGCAATTGTCCGCTGAACGAGGCTGTATCCTGCTCCTTGAAACTTAAAGTAACAGGTTCTTCATTCTCAAAAAAATTTCATAGTTAGAGCAAGAGGTCATTCTAACATAAGCGATGTACTAACGTTGAAGGGGGGGGGGGGTTACCTGGCAGCTGTTACAGATGGTGTGCTGGGTATCTGGTCTTGCTTCATACCGGTTTTTTCCTATATATGCAACTACTTTCTAGCTCCCATCAAGCTGCCTGTTACTGACACTCCCAGTAGGCGTTCCTATGTTATTTTAACGTTTTAGTTATAAAGATTGAGTTTGAATGGAGTCTCGCGCCTTGTCATATGAAAGTAATAGGAAACGGTCAAGCATCACTTTATCGCTCATGTGGGATGCAGCGCGCAGCTTAGCCTCGCGCGCGGATGCTGAGGGCCGCCCACTACCACCAGCCCGCCACTCACTCCACACGTACCACCGTCTCCACATCACTACTTTGACCCCAGTTCTGATGACAAGCTGAAGCTGAATACTTCCGGAGTTAACGTTGTAACGTGTAAATTCATACACATGAGATCCCAGCACAGTTAGGTAGAAGTAAAATTTTGCCTTACGTGAATAATGTGACAGCTGGTTACATGAGGTCCTGGAAAGTTACGATCATTTAATGTGAGGTTCCTGGGGACTTAAGTACGAAGTAGTATTTTTCGCCATTGTTCACTTGCTTCAAGATTACCTCTGTGCCAGGGTTTCTATCTCATGTGTTATGCCAAGAAGACCAGTTTGTTTCAGAACAATGTTTGGCAAGACTAAAACATTATTGTGCTACAATTTGTACCTGTTTGTATGAGTTACTTCTTATTGTATGATTTTCAACACATGTGGAAAAACAAGGTCTAAGAGTCTTGGGCCCAACTTTTTTTTCTGGGCACACCAAGCACTTTTACCAAGTTTTTCTGGTGTCATGTGTTCTTGTCTAAAGGGAGTTGACGGCAGGTGAGTGGAGTGAGGCAGGGAGAGCAGCTGACACGCCTCTCTCCCTCGCCTCGCCGCCACCGTGTAGCTTTTTCAAGCTTTGAACCCACTCTAGGGTGAGGTTCAACCTGTATTCAAATACGTCGGGTTTTTCGAGATGCCAAATAGTCATATTCAATGTATTATGAAATCCTTCTTCCAAGGATATATAAAACTTGTACATTGTATGTACCATATCACCTCAAAAATCAAATGAATTATTTTTATATTATAAAAATAAGAGCACTAACAAACTATTAAAACTGTAGATCAATAGCGTGACCTGCCGGTGTGCACGGCGGCCAACCATTGGACCCTTCTTCAGATCAGAGCTCCGTACGCCTTCAGGCAAGGAACTCATTTCTTGATATGTGATACGTACTTTCTCTGATCTTTCTTAATAAACTTGCATCTTTTACTATGTAGCATATTATTATAAGAGCCACATACACGAAGCGGCTCCTTCCTCGTGGGTGCCGACCAGCATCAACGCACTCTGCAATGTAATAATATCGTACATCTTAATACTATACTAGTATGAGACTTAACTTTCTGCCATATATTCTTTGTCTTTCGTACTGATTTTCAATAAAATATTCAAATATTCTTTCATTTTTATCAGTATTGGTTTCCTTGTTATGTTTGAAAATTATTTAGAGGGAAGTCAAAGTTGCCAGTGTTAGTTTACAAAGGATTGCTGCACGCTACTTCATTTGGAAAGACGATGACAACAAGATTATTTCAAACGGTATGAAGAGTTGTTGGTATTATCCCTAGCAGAAAGTGAGTGCCAACACCTGTTTGGAAAAGCAACTAATAATTTATGGGGCTTTACCTAGGTTTTTATGAGAAGTTACAAACTTTCCCCATAGGATAATAGACTCAAGCCATCGAAACTACTATCTCTGGACAGATTCTAACATCCTTTATAGTCACCATTAGTCACCAGTCTAACATCCCCGTTCACCATTATATCCAGTATTCCACAAGCATGAACAGTTCCCACTACGGTAGAAGTATTAAATGCATTACAAAAAAGGTTAACAAAATCTCTTAACCTCCAGACGGATCCCTTGAACAAAGTGACAGCCAATCCTGCGGCTCTACTAACAACAGTTCGTATGTGGGTGTGAAAACATAAGGCTGTATTGATCAAAACAACAAGATGTTTGAGTGCATTGCCCGTTAGGGTATCATTACCATCAAGAAAATATTAATTGCTAAGGAATTGATCCTCTGATAAATCTCAGTGAGACACATTTGCCAGTGATTAGGGAAAGACCCCAGGAAGATCAAATTGATATCTTACCGGCTACTAAATGTATTCACAATGGTATGAGAGTGTGAAGAGTGACAAGTGTGGGATGAATCCACAAATATCATGCAACTATTAGAGATATAAGATGGAAAATGGTTTATATCCATAGGAAAAAGTAAGGGACCCAAAACCGATCCCAGAGGTATCCGTGTATGATAGCGAAAATCAGTACAGTAGAAACTCTCTATAACGGAATAATTCAGCCAACCCCCTTTCCGTTATAGGGAATTTTCCGCTATATAGAATGATTGCCAGAACCCATTGCTACAGCACCAATTTTCGAGCATTGTGCGAGTTTCGGTATGCTCTGAAACCTACACAGATGCTACAACACTGTAAACATATTTATGTAAAAAATAAAGCAGTAGAAATACGTATATGTATCATAAATAGTAAAAACTCACCTCTAAATTTTGGGGGTCTGCACTTCTTTGCAGAATTTTGCACCGCAGAGGCGGGCGGGCGGTCTTTGTTTAAGGACAACGGTTCACGTGCACCGACATGCGCATTAATGGAAAATCGTTCTCCATTACGGAAAATTACGCCCCGAATTATATATATATATATATATATATATATATATAAATCATTGGGGGCATATGCCGGGGGGCGCGTCGCCTCGCCCACCCTACGACGCCACTCCCGAGGGTCATCAAGCGCGAGTCCCCATGCAGGCTCCTTTACCATACCAAGCAACTCTTGACAGGAAACATCAACTTGCCACGAGCCTTGCGGGCGCCCCCTTGGCCTCCTCCACGCCAGATTGTCTCTTACAGATGCAACCCGAAGGGAAGGATCGGTTTCAGGGTAGCGTGCCATATGCCCATATAGCCGAAGTTGGCGCTGACCGACTATGCAGATAAAAAAAAAGGTAAAGATGGGAGCATACGCAATGCTGCGCGTGGCATTCGGTGCTCATCCCCGTGGCATTAGCCCTTAGAGCCTGTGGTGGGTGAGGACCCGTTACCCCGGGACACAGGGCTAGTGTGACACCCGGGTTACCACAGTTACCTTCCCCAGGTTACCCTAGGTACCCATTTATCAACCCCGAAAGGAAGGAAGAACAGCTGGGTAGGCTGGTCACCGACTTGCCCTGGCCGGATTCAAACCAGGGCCCGCAGATTCGTAGCCAGGCACGCTAGCCACTACACCACGGAGGTGACTTTGCAGGTAATAGGACTCTATTAAGTCTCACGGTGCAATCGTTGATTTGACACGTAGTCATCCCAGCGATACTCCATGGTTCTTCGAAGACACTTATTACCAAAGGCATCGATTCGCCTCTTCAAGTCGCTATTTAGTGTCCATGTCTAATAACCATAGAGTAAGACAGGGATCACAAGCGACTTAAAAGATTCAGATCTTTGTCCTCCTGCACATGTACCGACAACGTCAAATACTCGTGCTGAGCGAGTCCATAACACCGTGGGCTATGCCAATCCGCCGTAAGACTTCTTGACGTGACCTGCCATCATTATGGACTGCGCTACCAAGTTATGTAAAACTTTCCAAAATCTCAATGTCCTCGTCGCACGCATGAATAGACTGTACTGCTTCATCTAGTAAGCCTCCAAACACCTGGACCTTGGTCCTGAGCCAGGAGACCTCAAGTCCCAAAGGCTTTGCCTCCTCGTGTAGCGCCTCGAGAGCCATCACCAGGACATCCAGCGACTCAGCAAAGATTACTGCATTATCGGCAAAAACAAGATCAGTGATCTTGGTGTTGCCGAGGGATGCTCCATAATCACTTTGATCTACAACTTTGCCCAATACCCAGTCCATACAAGTGTTGAAAATTGATGGGGCAAGGACGCACCCTTGCCCTACTCCTGTATTCACAAGAAAGAAGCTGGATACACCTCCCCCACACTTCACAGCACTCTCAGTCCCAGAGTACAGACCAGGCATCAAACAAATAGTCCTTGCAGGAATCCCGCGAAGTCGCAGAAGATCCCAGAGTGACTCACGATGCACTGAGTCAAACGCATTTTTGAGATTAACATAGGCTGCAAGCATCCCCTGTCGAAACTCACGTCGGCGTTCCACCAGGACACGAAGCGCCAGGATACGGTCCGTTGTTGACTTATTAAGCCCCGTCCACACTGTGCCTCATGACGCGCGCTCTGTTAGTGGCGGTGTTGAAAATCGAGGTTTTCAACACCACCATGCGTCGTGCTGAGCTATTCCGACCGGCCCGATTGGATGGGCATGCAGAGCTCCCTCAGTGCTGCACTTGGCTCCATTGAGGGAAGACGTCGCTCGCCGCGCTCCATGATGTACGGTATATCAATATACGTTATTATCAAAATACCAGATGAATGAGATGATATTTAGGAAGACTGAACATACTATCATCTTCACGAGACATTAGTGCGTGTCATGAATATAAATAAATTACAGTAAACTATACCAAGAATAAGATTGTGAGACCAAAGCGAAATAGTGCATAATTTTTTTTTCCTCTCTCACCTATTTTTATTCAACTCCTTGTTATTCCTGTAATTTTGTTTGCATTGAATTTTTATTCACAGTCTCGGAATCAGCAAACTTTTCCGATTCTGATGGTATATGACACGTCTCAATGCAAAAATATATAGGTGGTCAAATATTGCAATGAACATCAATCAAACTTGTGACGGAGTGTCGCCTCCCCTGCCATGGTGGTGAGGCACAGTCTGGACACTCGGGTGGGCATTCAACACATCCACCTGCCTCGTGTATCTCTGCATGAGGCACAGTGTTGACGGGGCTTACCCCAGGCGTGAACCCAGACTGCTGAGGTCGCTGATGCTTCAGCAGATGACTGCGCATCTGTGTTAAGAATAGATGGGCAAGCACTTTGCCTGGCACGCTGAGCAATGTAATACCGCGGTAATTGTTGCAGTCCTGACGGTCCCATTTCCCTTTCTAGATAGGGATGACCAGCCCCCTTTTCCAGTCAGGAGGATTGGTACCTGATTGCCACACGGCAGTCAGGACAACATGCAACCAGCAGATCATGGCCTCATCCCCAGCTTTGAGAAGCTCCGCTCTGATATATTACAAACACCAGCTGCCTTTCCAACCCTCAACTTTGCTACAGCCTCTCTGACTTCGTCAAGAGAGGGTGCGGTTTCATCAATGGAAGGATCGGCATCCACTGCCCGTAATCCAGTGGTGTAAAGCTGCCCAATTGGAGGGTCCACCGTGATATTATATATATATATATATATATATATATATATATATATATATATATATATATATAAAATATATATATATACAGTTTGCGTGGATAATCACTGCGCGCCTCCGAAAAGGGAATGTTTACACGTATGACGCACCATGTTTATAACAAAATAATGTAGAATATCAACACTTACAATTGTAGTTAGTATTTCGTTGCGTAGCCCTTCCTCTTGATGACCCTTTGAAGGCGACGTGGTACACTGTCAGCAAGATTTTGAAGGAACTCAGGCTTAAATTCTTCCCAACACTATCGGAGCTCCATTTCAAGCTTGGGGAGTGTAGAGGTGTCACGTGAGCGGAATTTGCCTTTAATGATGGCCCAAAGATTTTCTATGGGTGATATATCGGGAGAATTACCTGGCCAGTCATCTCCTCTCCCAATCTCGCAGTCATCAAGCCACTGTATCACATCTCGAGCTGTGTGGCAGGATGCTCCATCCTGTTGGAAAATCTGTGCCTGTGTCTTTTCAAAGCAGGCCTCCAGGTGTTCATTTAAAAGATCAAAATACACCACTTTGTTAACAGTTGTGTTCTTTGGGAAAATAACTAAGTTCCCAATACCATGAAAAGTAAAGCAACCCCACACCATTAAACTGGGAGGGTGTTTTGTGGTCTTTCGTGTGTAGCGAGGCTCGGTGGGGTCTGAGCCGGGGCGACGGTACACTTTTGCTGGTCCTCCTCCACTCACACAAAATGTGCTTTCGTCACTCCACAGCACAGCCCGCCACTTGTCGAGAGGCCAATCTCTGTATTTCTTTGCAAAGTGAAGCCTTTTCTTCCTTTGGCGGTCATTTATCAGTGGCTTATTCCGCGCCCGGTAACACCTGTAGCGGTCACGTTTCAAAGTTTCCTGTACAGTACGAAGCAACACATTACCAAGAAGAGTATGATTTTCCTCGTTCAGTTCTCTGGCTGTAAGGCTAGGATTGGCATCAAGCTGTCGCCTTAACACGCTCCTGGTTCTGACACGTTTTTGTTTGTTTCCCAGGTTGTTTTTTTGGGAGCGGGAGATTCACCTCTCCGCCAGCCTTAAATCGGCGGATCAAATTTTGCACTGTTCTAAGCTTTAGTCCTTTAAGCTTGCAAATTTCCTTATTATTGATCCCAGCTTTGTAAAGATCAATGATTGCTGGAATCGTTGTGCCATCCGTATGTTTTCCACCCATTATGTAATCCAGCAAAAACAGGCAAAAACACGGGATGTAGGGGAACGCTGGAGGCTACAAGTTCAAAATCATGCAAACTGTCAACCACCTATGGAGGGAGGAGAGGGAGGGAAACCCTCCCTCCCACACACCGGTGAGTGTGCAAGATGATGTACGTCGCTGTCAGACATACGATTCATGCCTTCTGCATTTTTTTATAGCTTGGGAAGCAACTTTACATCTGCGCGGTAAATCTCGATGAACGGATTCTGGCGCAAAGATTATCCGCGCAAGCCTGTATATATATATATATATATTATATACTATATATATATTATGATATTTAGGTAAAACATGTACGATGTAGAAAAATGAAGTAGATCAATGCCTTTCATTTGATCTATAGCAAAATGAAATTGCGTTGCAATTAAGTGAAGAAAAAAATACATTTAAATGTTTTATAATAAAATTATATACCTATTTTATCGAAATATATAACGTGTTTTGAGATACCTATCATACCAGTAGATATAACACCTCAAGCTTTACATTTATTTCCCTTTTATTGTTTCCTCTAGGTTTAATTGATAGGTTTGTCCATAATAAAAAAATTCACACGCTGGTGAATCCACGTGGCATATTAGCCCTCCTCATGCATTGAAGAGAAAACTAGTTCTTAGGGGACCACTACAAAACAATCCGTTACTACTTAGATAAGAACACCAAAGAAGCTAAAGAAACACTAAAACTATTTCAGGATATCAAATATTAATTTAGAAACTTAGTGATTAAGAAACAAGTTGAGGCTAAAGCTTCTCTGGTTGAGACTTTATCCTCTAACACCAAGGTATTCCATTCATATATATGCGAAAAGAAGGTGGCAGGCCAAGGATTGGTCCCCTAAAAACAGTTGATAGGGGGTTGTTCATGTCGCTGAATTCATGGCAAATATCTTTGATGCAGCATTTCCCAATATGACCTCCAAACCTCCCCCCATATATGACCCCCTCTGGAACCCCTCAAAAAATATTACTAACTTAACTTCACTATACCCTAACCTTACCAATAACCTCCTTGCGAGACCTAAGGGCGGGAAATGACAAAAAATTTACCCGTTTTAGGTTAGGTTAGTATTTTTTTTTTTTTTGGGGGGGGATCTCATTAGGAGGTTATTGGTGAGGTTAGGTTAGGTTATAGTGGGGTTAGATTAGTAATATTAACCATATTTTTTTAGGGTCCAAGGGGGGTCGTTTTGGGAGGGAAAGGGGCTTCTCTCCCCCTCTCTAAAATTACCCTTTAGATGTATACTACAGGTATCTGTGAAGGTCTGGAGAAAATTAAAAACACTAATAAGGGCGTGAAAGGACTCTTTCGAAAGGAAAGGAATTTTACCAAAAAGACGTCAGAATATCGAGTTTTGAATATATAGTTTAGAACTTTAGACCACCAGTTATAATGCAGTTTAATACATTACAAGGCACGTAGTTATAACCGTCCTCAACTAAATATGCCCATTTGCAGTATTTCTAACCCCTACAACAATCAATCAAGCATTGGGGGCATACGCCGGGGGCGCGTCGCCTAGCCCACCCTACGACGCCATTCCCGGGGGTCACCACGCGCGAGTCCCCATGCAGGCTCTTTTCCCATACCAAGCAGCTCTCGACAAGAAACATCAACTTGCCCCAGCCACGAGCCTTGTGGGCACCCCCTTGGCCTCCTCCACGCCGGATTGTCTCTTACAGATACAACCCGATGGGAAGGATCGGTTTCAGGGTAGCGTGCCACATGCCCATATAGCCGAAATTGGCGCTGACGGACTATGCAGGTAATAGGCCTCGATTCAGTCTCACGGTGCAATCGCTGATTTGACACGTAATCATCCCAGCGTTACCCTATGATTCTGCGAAGACACTTATTACCAAAGGCATCGATTCGTCTCTTCAAGTTGCTATTTAGTGTCCATGTCTCACAACCATAAGTAAGACAGAGATCACAAGCGACTTGAAGATCCGGATCTTTGTCCTCCTGCACAGGTACCGACAACGCCGAATACTCCTGCTGAGCGAGTCCATAACACCGTGGGCTATGCCAATCCGCCGTAAGACTTCTTGACGTGACCCGCCGTCATTATGGACTGCGCTACCAAGGTATGTAAAACTTTCCAAGATCTCAATGTCCTCGCCGCACGCATGAACAGACTGTACTGTTTCATCTAGTAAGCCTCCAAACACCTGGACCTTGGTCTTAAGCCAGGAAACCTCAAGTCCCAAAGGCTTCGCCTCCTCGTGCAGCGCCTCGAGAGCCATCACCAGGACCTCCAGCGACTCAGCAAAGATTACTGCATTATCGGCAAAAACAAGATCAGTGATCTTGGTGTTGCCGAGGGATGCTCCACAATCACTTTGATCTACAACTTTGCCCAATACCCAGTCCATACAAGTGTTGAAAAGTGAAGGGGCAAGGACGCACCCTTGCCTCACTCCTGTATTAACAGGAAAAAGCTGGATACACCTCCCCAACACTTCACAGCACTCTCAGTCCCAGAATACAGACCAGTCATCAAACAAATAGTCTTTGCAGGAATCCCGCGAAGTCGCAGAAGATCCCAGAGTGACTCACGATGCAGAGTCAATCGTCTTCTTGAGATCAACATAGGCTGCAAGCATCCCCTGTCGAAACTCACGTCGACGTTCCACCAGGACACGAAGCGCTAGGATACGGTCCGTTGTTGACTTACCAGGCGTGAACCCAGACTGCTGAGATCTCTGATGCTTCAGCAGATGACTGCGGATCCGTGTCAGCAATAGATGGGCAAGCACCTTGCCTGGCACGCTGAGCAGTGTGATACCGCGGTAATTGTTGCAAGCCTGACGGTCCCCTTTCCCTTTCCAGATAAGGACGATCAGCCCCCTTTTCCAGTCAGGAGGAATGGTACCTGATTGCCACACGGCAGTCAGGACATCATGCAACCCGCGGATCATGGCCTCACCCCAGCTTTGAGGAGCTCCGCACTGATATTACAAACACCAGCTGCCTTTCCAACCCTCAACTTTGCTACAGCCTCTCTGACTTCGTCAAGAGAGGGTGCGGTTTCGTCAATGGGAGGATCGGCATCCACTGCCTGTAACCCAGTGGTGTAAAGCTGCTCAGTTGGAGGGTCCACCGTGAACAACTGCCCAAAGTACTCAGCCCAACTAGCCATCTGCCCATCCATGTCCGACACGAGGCGCCCATCTGCTGTTCGAATAGCACTCGCCCGAGATGGAGACTTGGAACGGAGCTTTTTCAGGGCTCGGTAGGCGGGTCGGAGGTCATAAGCGTTCAAATGACCCTCGATATCCTCAGCGAGACTCCTGACATACCTCTCCTTGTCTCTCCCCAAGAGGATTCTAGTCCAGAGTGACAGAGCCCTGTGCCGGTCCTGGTTCCCAGTCAGCCTGGCAGCGCGACTCTCCTCGATTTTCTCCAGCGTCTCCGTCGAGACAAAACCACGCCTTGACCTCGAGAGCTCCCCAATACACTACTTGGCGGCCTGTACAGTTTCACGTTTAAAGGTATCCCACAGTTCTACAGGGTCCTCGAGGGCACCGAGCACATCAAACCGATTTGAGACTGCCACCTCATCCTCATGGGCACATGTCAAGTCCTTCAGTTTCTCAAGATGAAACACAGTATGGTTACCTCTTGAGATTCTTCTGGACTTGACATGAAACTTAAGTGTAGCAACAACAAGTCTGTGATCTGTTCCAAAGAATTCAGCACTCCGGTAAATCCTGCAGTTCTGGAAGATCCTCCAACGAGTACTAACGAGGACGTGGTCGATCTCCTTAGCTACCCCTCCGGCATTACTATACCATGTCCAGCGGTGCAGCTCTAGTCTCTGATACCAAAAACCTGCAATTCTCAACCTTCTGGACCTTGCAAAATTCAGAAGCAAAGAACTGTTAATGTTTCTGGTACCGGAGCCATGGGGACCGACACATAACTCGTAGCCATCTCTCACAGTGCCAGTAGTAGCATTGAAGTCGCCCAAGACAATGAGTGTGTCCCGAGGAGGACACTGGTCTAATACAGAGTCGAGATTGCTGTAGAACATCTCCTCTTCAGTTTTACGCACCTCAGTAGGAGTGTACACTGCAACAAGAGACATGAAACCCAGAGTGTGTTTCATCCTCACCCGCATTATACGCTCATCAACCGGAGTAACCTCAACAACTGACGGCTGCAGTTTGCTGGAGATGTCTATAGCTACTCCCCGGAAATGGTCACCATTGCTCATGCCGGACCAGTAGTAGGTGTAACCCCCACTGCTAGTCTCGCCACTACCAGGCCTCCTCGTCTCAGAGTCCCACTATATCCACCCTGAGCCTACTGAGCTCGCCCGATAGGAGAGGTAGTCGACGATCGTCTGAGAGGCTCAGAATGTTCCACGAGCCCACACGCAGAACCCTCCGAAGGTTTATCCCAGGAGTGATTCGACGGGCAGGCGCCGCCTCTGCACCATAAGTATATAAGTATGGGCCACCCCCATAAGAAAAAGATGGGCTAGGGGAAACCCCTACAACAGTCGTCGGAAATTAAATATAACATAAGGGAGATCAGGTGGGTCTCTCCAAGCGAGGTTAGGTTATGTAATCAATAACCAGGTTAGGTTAGTGAACTAGCTGGGGGATCTGGGGGGGCGCAGCACCCCTATGCTTGTCAGTGCAGGAGAGTATTGGTCAATAGGGAGTATTGAAGTACTAAACTGCAGTTTTACCAGACCACCAAATGGGTTTTGCCCAGTATAGTAAAAGTGAACCCCCTAAAGATGCATGAAAGTAGTACCCTCAATAACACTATAATCGCCACTGCACTAATGTCGCCAGGCGTCATATATTACGAATTTTAGCATCACTACAGATTTATATGTGCCTCTGAAGAGGCATGCATAATAGATTATATCATGACTGTATAATCTACCCTGTGTCAGTGTTGTTTTATGCTTTGTATCTGCAAGTATAAACCGTTTCAAATTTCGCTATTCGTTTTCTCTTCGCGCGACAACAGACGGCAACTGATCACCTAGCGGGCGGGAGGACATAAGAGTGATAAGACTTGCTAACCTTTAAAACTTGGATGGAATTGTTTTCGCGCTGGAAGAGGAACTTTTCTACATCCAAGGATCTTAAAAAAAAATTTACTTTACCTCTAATTTCCTTGAATTCTCCACGAGTGGCGATTTTAAAGTGTTGGGGTAAAACACTAGTGGCGACCTTAGTGTAGCCGTTACCAAGGTCGCCACTCGGCTGATAGTTTGGTAATTTGTTCATTTATAATCATAATATGATGACACAGACTCTCCAGATAGCCCCTTTTAACCTTCCTGAAATCATGAATGAAGAAATGCAAGTTTGAACGCCACCAAACGTCTGTAAATCGAAAAGAAAGATTGCCCTGTCGACTTTAGTGTTATTGACGGTAGGCGTAACCTTTAAAGTAATCGTCCAGACCCATATTTTCTTTGCATAATTATGTTGAATGATCATTCAAAATACCTAATCCACAAAAAAGAATTCATTTCCACGCCTTATTTCCCTAAAAACATGACTTTTATAAAAAGCGCGGGAAAAACAACAGCCCCATTCCAGCCGTGGCGGGAAACTTGCTGGTGACGTTATGGCAGGCGGCCTCCCAGCCCGGCCCTGATACAAATACACGTAACCTCAGAAAAAAATATAGTAGTGCCGACCGGGGTAACTCGGTCCTTCCAACGGACCGGTTCTATTCGGACCGCTATCTTTGCTTTGGTGTTTGTTTCTATATAAATAAGAGGGTAACAGTTTTGAATATCCCATGTAGTAAAACAACCATTTTTACATTTCTAATATTAATATGAATATAAATATTGATATGTAACTGAACCCAGGAACCAAAAAAGAAAATGAGTAAAATGACAGCAAAAAAAAGTGTCAGCGAAGTTTGTATAAAAAATCAGCTGATTTGGCGAACTTTCATGGGACGCAAAGACGAGACGGAGTATCTCCTTGTAAGTAAGCGTATATAGAGTGCTTTTCCTCCACTTTAACATGAAAATATCAGAAATGCTCTGTCTTGTCTCATTTTCTTATGATCAATGCTCAGTTTTGGTTCATATATACCCCGGTGACAAAAACACTCGCGGGGTAAACTGGACCGTTGTAATGTAGGGTGAGTTAGGGAGGAACTGTACAGTACACAAGGATATCGTACAGACCATGGAGGTAGTATTGGACTTCCTCCAAGGTACAGACGCTCTCATGACCACATTTATAGGTTTAGAATGGTATCCCTCTAATATGTATTAGAGAAAATGGGAGCGCACAGCTGAGGGGGATTTAAACGAATGACCCGCGGCTAAATTTTGAGGTGAGTTTTTTGCTGTTTTTTTCATTTTAGATGCAATATTTCGCCACCAGTTACCGATTTCTGGTGTCCATGAATACATCAAGAGTGTTCTGGTAAAGTACAGAACATTGAGATATGTCTACCGTAGATAACACTAGACGCCACCGGCAGTGATGTCGCCAGGCGCCAAATATTACGAATTATAGCATCACTACTGCTGTGAATGTGCCCCTGAAGATGATACACAGTAGATTATATCATGACTGTATAATCTACCCTGCTTCAGCGTTGTTTTATGCCTTGTATCTGCAAGTATAGACGGTTTCAAATTTCACTACTCGTTTTTTTGGCGAGGCCAAGGGAGAGACGACAGACAGCGGCTCATCGCCTTTCGGGCTGGAGGATAAAAAACACTACCGTAGCTGCAATCTTTGTAGTCGTTACCAAGGCCGTCACTCGGTTGATATTTTTGTAATTTGTTAATGTATAGCCATAATATGATACAGATGAAGACAAAATGACACAGACTGGCACTCGTGGAGATGATGGGTCCAGTCACTAACACCTGATTTCCATGCGGTCTATATTGCCAGATATGTTTTTTCTGCTGCAGTCACGGTGTAGTGTTACCACGCCGGGCGAGTAGTGTCTCTCTCTCTCTCTCTCTCTCCTTCCTTTCCTCTCTCTCTCTCCTTCCTTTCCCTTCTCTCGCTCTCTATCTCTCTCTCCCCTTCCTTTCCCTTCTCTCTCTCTCTCTCTCTCTCTCTCTCTCTCTCTCTCTCTCTCTCTCTCTCCTCTCTCTCTCTCTCTCTCTCTCTCTCTCTCTCTCTCCCCTTCCTCTCCTCTTCTCTCTCTCTCTCTCTCTCTCTCTCCTCTCTCTCTCTCTCTCTCTCTCTCTCCTTCTCTCTCTCTCTCTCTCTCTCTCTCTCTCTCTCTCTCCTTTCTTTCTTTTCATCTATACTATTTCTTCTCCCTCCTGCTCCTCTTCCTTCTCCCTCTTCATCCTCCACACGATGAAAATATTCACGATAATAATATTCACGATAATATCACATAGCTACTGGCCATGATGTGTGTGTATGTGTGTGTGTGTGTGTGTGTGTGTGTGTGTGTGTGACTTGACTTGATCTGGTCAGATGAGGTGATGCAAGTGAACTCATATGTCACAGGATGACCACCGTGGTGTTTACATAAAAGTGGCGTCGTATATAACTAATATAGACTAGGACATAGACCACTGTAAATCTGGACTGCGCACGGAATATCGGCCTGTTGCACAAGGGCCTGAAGTCGGAGGGCCGCTCGGATTCATATATATATATATATATATATATATATATATATATATATATATATATATATATATATATATATATATATATACACGGATCATATAGACTGGTTTATCAGTATATATGATATACTTTAATCTTCGTAAATGTTTGTTCTATAATATTATCAAATAAAAAACAGTAAAACACACTAAAGAAATGCCATTACGAGACTGAAGAAATATGCATGAACTTAATATTCACTTCAACTCTTCGCCATTTAAAACTTTGCGAGTCAACTTTTATCATGAAGGGTATCAATAGAAGCGCAATTTTATTAGCTTTCCATTGATGTATTTCGTTTTCTGATAAATGAATTACCACCATGCATAAATTAGCGTTAACTAAATAAATAAAATCATCAATCGGGTAATTTTCCCGATTGATGATTGATATTTATTTAGTTAACGCTAATTTATACAGGGTGCTAATTCATTTATCAGAAAATGAAATATATAAGTAAATAAATAACATCATCAATCGGGAAAATTACCAGTTTGATTATTTTATTTATTTATTTAACGCTAATTTATGCATACTTCTAATTCATTTATCAGAAAACTAAATATATCAATGGAAAGCTAATAAAATTGCGCTTCTATTGATACCCTTCATGATAAAATTTGACTCGCAAAGTTTTAAATGGCGAAGAGTTGAAGTGAATGCATATTTCTTCAGTCTCGTAACGGCATTTCTTTAGCGTGTTTTACTGTTTTATATTTGATAATATTATAGAACAAACATTTGATATGACACTTTTTCTTCATATATCAATTCTTTTATTTTGTCTGTAAAAGGTCCGTGGGCATGGTGTGACATGATATGACACTTTTTCTTCATATATCAATTCTTTTATTTTGTCTGTAAAAGGTCCGTGGGCATGGTATGACATGAGGTTAAGTTTTTGGAGGTTTGTCTTGTTGAAAAAATTAAAAAAGTTAAAAATTATATATAGGACCAATTTACCCCAGAGTTAGGTCCAATTTACCCCATTTAGTGAAACAATGCGGTCCGCACTTCTCAGTGTATTGCTAACAGAGCTATAATGGAAATTTGTTCAAACTTTAATAACATATAGGTAGTGACCCTCTTATGATTGTATTAACTTTTTGTTTGTTTACTTCAATAGATATGGAAACTAGATCAAATTTTGTCAAAACCAGGACCAAATTACCCCGGTCGGCACTACTTGAAGAATTTTGGGTATTTCTGATATATTATTTTTGCGATATGGCATATACTTACATCCTTTATGGGTGCAGCAAGAAATCTGCCTTTCCAGAGAGCTTAGCACCCATTTTCGACCTATACGGCCAAGATGTATGTGTAGAGCGTCGGGGAGAGACGGGCAAGAGGCGCGCAGCGAAACAATCTGCTTCACACCGCCCGCCTCTCCCCAGCGCTCCAAACATATATCGTGGCCGAATAGGTCGGAAATGGGTGCTAAGCTCTCTGGAAAGGCACAGCTTTCTTGCTGCACCCATAAAGAATGCAACTATATGCCATATCGCAAAAAATATATATCAGAAACACCCAAAATTCTTCAGGTACTACATTTTTTTCTGAGTTTACGTGTATTTGTATCAGCACCGGGCTGGGAGGCTGCCTGCCATGACGTCACCGAGCCGTGGTCCGTCGTCTGCTGGTCGTCAGTTGTCTTTTGAGCTCGGGGAATTTACAGATTTTCAATGCGGATCATTTAAAAACGGGTGACTGGATGCAAAAAGTGACAACATATTGTTGATATACTTGATAATGGCTTTATTTTGACTGCATTAAATCAGGAATGATTAAATGGTCTGGACGATTACTTTAAGAAGTGTTATGGCGGACAGATTTTTACCCTAGGTTATTCTGAATAAGTCGTCCTTCTAACTTAGTCTGAACTAAACTACCCAACTGTATTTTTTGCTTATTGTACTTCACATCCGGAAAGGTTTCAGCTTGCGGTCAGCCTTGGTTAAGGGGATCGTCCGCCATGAATTTTCGATGAATTTTTTTTAATATCGAAATATTCAGAGAAAAAAATCACCAGGCTCCAGCACCTTTCCTCTTGTACTACATGACGAAATTTTACAGCAAAAATCGCAAAAATTATTGAGTTATAGCTCTTTTTCTGAACCCACCGAACCTCCCGATACGCTCTGCACAACGCGGTTCGTGCATTCTTGTCCACGAAGGGCCTTTAGTTTTTACTACATATGGGAAAAATTGCTCCAAAATGGCATTCACTCGTATCTAGAGACTACCTGGAAACTCTGCTGAGGGGCGTATAATTAGTGTGAGCTGAGTGAAAGCCTCAGCATTCGTGACCAAACAGGGAGTGGAACTGCTTGTTGATTTATTTAATGCTTTTGCTGCTTGTTGCTTTTTTTTTTTTTTTTTAACCTATTATTATTTTTTTTTTTTTTTTGCTTAGCTCATACATACCTTACTGCACTTTACGCAGGGCATCATGGGGAAAGTCGTGTACCCGGAGGTTTTTTAATTATGAAAACCTGGCGAAAATGAGAGAAGTGATGTTGCCTGCTACTTTCGCGTTCGGGTAAATAATGCCTTTCAATAGGGAGGGCCAGGTTCCAGATACACTTTATAGACTTTAGAATGCCATGTGAATGCCATATAATGCGTCAAGATTTATGCATAATAAATAATTACATGTTAGGGCTCCTCATATGGGCAGAAAGTCAAAGAAAAGAAAAAATATACTTAAAGGCCAATATCTCAAAACCACTAAAGTTCTGATATTTCTCCTAATATCTTCGTCACTCTTTGGAGGATTGGAATGGGCTATACACCATTAGAGAGACAAAAGAAAACGCGATTTTTTGTATAAGACACTTTTTTTTTATTGAAGGATAATCTCAGAAATTGAAGTTATTTTCTAGACAAGGGAAAATAAAATAAAAATTATCTCCCTAAAATAAAAAAAATATTAAAATTCTGTCTCAGCTATTTTTTTTACTAATTCTATAAACTACATCTGAGATTTTTGCCATCAAAATTTGTAAAGAACTTTTTTTTCCAAAAAAAAAAAAAATATTATTAACTAAACAAAATTTATGTGTCGAATGACCTGAAACTTAGCTATAATTATTACACTATGCATATGCATAACATATAGTACAATAATAAAAATCCGCCAATAAATAAAATACCCCCGGACGCTCCCCTTAACCCACACGGCCGCTTTGAAATATGAGGTGCCTCAAAAATTCAAAGTCCAATCAGATGCTCTTGCTGGGCTTGCGAACGCATTTGGGTAAATATTTTGCAAGAGTTAGCGGCGCCAACCACCCGGACAATCGCGCACCATCAAATTCGTTCATTTTAACCTAAATAACTCGACAAAACCTAACCCAAACTGGTAATCATAGACGAGGACTTCGCGTGTCTATGGGCGGGGAAAAAAGTTATCGAGTCTGTCATTGGCTATCCTTTCCCTGAACCTGATCCACTTTCAACACCGGTTTTCAACACTTTCGTCAGTTTTGAAATAGTAGTCGAAGGAGGAAGGTGTGTGTGTGCGCTATTAGACAACTATGAAAAATAATTCAATATGTATATAAGTTTTGAAGGTTTCGCGAATGTAGATTAAATAGTAGTACCAAAGACATTCAACAACAAGATACCTCACTCGCGGTCCCTCCAATGCAACTTCTGTTATCCGCCGACGGTGGCGTCTCCGCTCCGTGCGGCAGGTGTTAAACCAGCCTGCTGGCCCCATTCACTTGCTGCATATGACCAAAGAATATTCACTTCAACTCTTCGCCATTTAAAACTTTGCTAGTCAACATTTACTATGAAACATATCAATAGAAGCGCAATTGTATTAGCTTTCCATTGATATATTTCGTTTTCTGATAAATGAATTACAACCATGCATACATTACCGTTAACTAAATAAATAACATCATCAATCGGGTAATTTTCCCGATTGATGATGTTATTTATTCACTTATATATTTCGTTTTCTGATAAATGAATTAGTACCATGCATAAATTAGCGTTAACTAAATAAATAACATCATCAATCGGGAAAATTACCCGATTGATGATTTTATTTATTTAGTTAACCCTAATTTATGCATGGTTCTAATTCATTTATCAGAAAACTAAATATACCAATGGAAAGCTAATAAAATTGCGCTTCTATTGATATGTTTCATGGTAAATGTTGACTCGCAACGTTTTAAATGGCGAAGAGTTGAAGTGAATAATAAGTTCATGCCTATTTCTTCAGAGTCTCGTAATGGCATTTCTTTAGTGTGTTTTACTGTTTTTTATTTGATAATATTGTTACGCTCCCCCCGTAACTTACCAAAGACAGTTCACTGTTCTTTGAGTTCGGCGTGGGGGCTGGTGATCCGAGGACTACTTACTGGTAACGTTCAGAGCACTGGCGAGTAAAAGAGCGTCTCCTTTAACCATTTATTTCACATGGTAATTGAGAAGGCACACACAGTTACAGGAGGGGGGGGTATACACTTATCTTCCCAAGCACGCACACGCTTCAAGCATTCCAGGGCACAGGCGTATAGGCGAGAGGAGCAGGAGAAACAGATCCGAGTGTTACCATGGACGGGTCACGACTGTTTTTCTGTTCTTTTTCGCGCGTCGGCGCGCCCCTGCCAGACCTCTCTCCTCCTCAGACATTCACACATACACACATTGCCTCGCACGCCACCCAAACATTCACACATGATTACAGTTTTCTACAATCGTAACACTATCCCCCCCTTTCAACATAAGACGACCTCGTCTGTAACATAAGACATTTTCCACATCCTAAATTAGCACTCAAGAAAAATGCAGAAACACACAACAATAATGAAATTCCTCTTGACAATTACATATTTTTCCCCCACCACATCACCCCTCCACCACAACATTACAACCATCCGTTAACCACCACCACACTAAGTAGATTATATAAAAAACTAAACATAACAAAACTCAGGCTGATATGAAACTTAATATCCTTCCTCTACATCGCTATCCATAACGTAATCTCCTTGCCAGCAGGGAGGTCGACGTGTACGTTTTGAGGGAGCCAGAGACCAGTCTCCTGTCTCCACGCCAACCAACGAGACGTACTCATCCCTGTCACCCGCCACTGCTTCTGCCGCAGATGGCTCGCCTTGACTCGTGGGGTCTCTTTCTTCCTCTTCCTCCTCTTCCTCACCATTCGACCCACTCCACGTGAATACGCCTTCGTCCGCATATTTATACAAGCGGTCGACATGTACCACACGCATCCGTTTTCCTGTCCCGGGACTGATGCGGTATGTCACATCAGACAGGACCTCCACCACAGTATATGGTCCCTCCCAAGGGCTTTGCAACTTGGGAGATAAGCCCTGTTTCTACGGGGTTATAGAGCCAACACTTTGTCACCCGGGAGGTACTGAGCTTCACGCACACGCTGTTGGTACCTTTCGCCACATCGAATGTCCCGCGGCTCGCAGCCGTTTACTCACTCTCTCGCGAGTATTGTCTAAACGCAGCTGCAGCGCCACGGCGTATTCTGTCTCCACTGTCGGCAGTCCCTCATCTGGCGGTCGTCCTGTGGCCAGATCCACGGGTAGACGCATTTCTCTGCCAAACATGAGTCGCGCTGGCGTGTAACCCGTAGCTTCGTGTTGAGCAGAGCGGTAAGCCATCAGTAGGTAAGGTAGCCACACATCCCAGTCTTGTTGGTCTGCCTCGCAATACTTAGCCAGTTCTCCGGCGAGGTGCGGTTGAACCTCTCCACCACCCCGTCACTTTGCGGCCTCAGGGGCGTAGTCCGAGTCTTATGAATCCCAACAGCTCACAGCACTCACGGAAGACTCGGGACTCAAACTCACGCCCTTGGTCTGAGTGTAGCTCACCGGGAACTCCAAATCGGGTAAAGCACTGGTCAACCAACACTCCTGCCACCGTCTTTGCCTCATGGTCTGGGAGGGCATAAGCCTCGGGCCACTTAGTAAAAGTCCATCAGGACACAGATGAACCTATTGCCCCGAGGGGTGCGCGGGAAGGGGCCCGCGATGTCCACCGCCACTCTCTCCATGGGTGCTTCCTGCTCGGTATAGCTGAAGGGGCGCCCGCGTCCTTTGGGCGGGACCCTTCTTAGCGGCACAGGTGTAACAGGTGCGACACCACTCTATCACATCACGCCGCAGGCCAATCCAGTAGAAGCGCTGACGGAGACGGCATAACGTCTTCTTAACGCCTTGGTGGCCACTGGTGTGTCCCGCATGCACCTCTTGCACCAATTCTTCCCGCAAGGCGTGCGGTACCACCGTCACCCATCTACTCTCCTCCTTACCAGCTTCCACCCAGCGCCTCTGTAACACTCCCTCGTCGAGTCGTAATGCCGCCCACTGTTCCACGAGACACTTGGTGGCTGGACTTTCCGGTGACACCTCTTCCCACTGCGGCCTCTCGTTTCCCAATTCCATCCAGCGAACTACGGGAGCGAGGTCAGGATCCTCACGCTGTGTTTTCCTCCAGCGATTCTGCGCCTCGTCAGCTTCAGTGTGCACGTGTAACCGCCTACACACTGTGTCAGCCTCCCCCGGCTACAGTGCGTGCAGCCAGGCTCGCACGGGCGGCGACTGAGACTGTCAGCGTTGTTATGAATTCTTCCCGGCCGGTGTTCCACACGGTAGTTATACTGCTCTATACGGCCCAACCACCGTGCTAGCTGTCCCTCGGATTCCTTCAGTGTCTTCAACCAGCGAAGGGCTGCGTGATCCGTCCTGACGGTGAACTCTGCCCCATACAAGTAGTGGTGGAAGTACACAAGCTCCTCACTACTGCCAGCAACTCCTTCCTTGTCACACAGTAGTTGCGTTCTGGCTTACTAAACTTGGCACTGAAGTAAGCCACCACATTTTCTTGCCATCCTTAACCTGTGATAGGACGGCACCGATACCCTCAGCGCTGGCGTCAGTGTCGAGCAGATATGGGAGACTCGGGTCGGGGTAGGGCAAAACAGGAGCCTCCACCATGGCCTTCTTCAGGTTCTCAAAGGCCTGCTGACACGCCTCATCCCAGTGGAAGTGTGCGCCCTTCCTGGTGAGTTGGTGGAGCGGAGCGGCGATGGTCGAGAATCCCTGCACGAACCGTCGGTAGTACGTACACAGGCCGAGGAAACTTCTCAGCCCCGCCACACAGGTAGGCACCGGCCCGTCCTCCACGGCCGCCACTTTCTCCGGATCCGTGCGCACTCCATTTTTCCCCACAAAATGACCCAGGAAAGGAACCTCTCGCTGGAAGAAAGTGCACTTCTTGGGGCTGAGCTTCAGGTTTGCTTTCCTCAGGCGGCCTAACACCTCCTCCAGCCTCTCGAGCTCCTCCTCGAAGGTGCCTCCGACGACCAGCACATCGTCAAGGTACACTAGGGCAGTCCTCCACTGTAGCCCCTCGAGTACCCTCTCCATCAGCCGCTCGAAACACCCTGGAGCATTACAGAGGCCGAAGGGCATCACGTTGAAGTGCCATAGCCCTTGCCCGAAGGTAAATGCCGTCTTCTTCTTGTCCTCCTCCACCATCTCCACCTGATGATAACCGACTTCAGGTCGAGAGTGGAGAACCATTGCACCCCCTTCAGTGCATCCAGCGTGTCGTCTATCCTGGGCAGGGGATAAGAATCCTTGACGGTCACCTGGTTAAGTGCCCGGTAGTCCACACAAAACCGTTTAGAACCATCCTTCTTGGTGACAAGGACGACCGGGGACGACCACGGGCTGTCAGACCTCTCGATCAGCCCCAGAGTAGCCATCTCGTTGACAGCTCGCTGCATTTCTTCCCGCTTTGGGTGGAGCTACTCGGCGTGGCGGCGCTTTTCTTGTGCCCCCGTGTCGATGGTGTGCCTCACCATGGACGTGCGACCCAAATCCATGTCTCCCTGGCTGAATGCATCGGCAAACTTACCGAGAGTGTGCCGCATCACCCTCGTCTGTGCCTCAGTCAGACAGACGGCGCTCCTGCGCGCCAAATCCTCCAAGTACTCGGGCAGCCCAGTCACGGCTGCTCCTCCACTCCCAGGCTGCTCACTCATTACACCACCGTCCTGCCGTTGTTCCCCTCCAGGAGTGGTGACGTCCGACTCTTGTCCTTCCCTCGACAGCATGCACTGGACTCTGTTACCAGTCCACAGGGCTGCGTGCTTCACCTCAGGGTTGATGACTGGACTCAGCGGCGCTGACCGGGAGCAAGGGCACTTCCTCTCCACGCACCCTTAACGTCTGCCTCCCGAAATCCACGAGTGCCTCACACTGACTCAGATAATCCATTCCCAGTAAGCACGGCTCCTCCATAGCGGCGACAAACACTGGCAGCTCCTCCTCGACACTGCCCACGCCGATGCGAGCCTTCACTGGTCCCTTGAGTGACACACAGTGCCCTGTGACTCCACAAAGCTGTTGCTGGGCTACTGAGGGGTCCTTAGAGTCCACCACGTCCTCCCTGGCAAACGTTCTCTCCGCTCCTGTGTCCACCACCAGACGGCACGGCCTTCCATCTACCGTACCTGCCACCTGGACAGCTGGAGGTGTGACGTGACGGCAGCTTAGTCCACGCGGGCTCGTGGGGTGATGGCTGGGTCGCGGCCCTCGCAACCCAGCCCGGCCGCGTTTCCCGCTTGTTGCACGGGCCCCTTTGGGTTGTCTGCAGGCGCTGGTTGCGTGGCCCGGCTGGCCACAACTCCAGCAGCAGGGCTGGAAGGTGGGAGGGCGCAGCTCTTCCAACGATCGCGTCATTCCCGCCTGTCCACACTGGCCCCGCTTGTGACCGGGTCCGGCCACATCCCAGCAGCTTCCCTTGAAAGCATCTGTACTCGCTCTCCTCTGCCTGGGCGGCGTCTTGGTCTGCGCACGGCGGGCCCGGATGGCACGGCGGGGAAAGGTGGGTTCCGTAACGTCACCAGACGTACGGAGAAAAGACTCAAACTCCAGAGCCCTCGCCAAGGCCACCTGCACGTCCTCCGGGTGCGCCTGCTTCACGTAAATCTGCAGCCGCTGGTCGATGAGGGCGTCGACGAAGTGGTCGCGGGCCAAAACAACCACCATTTCCTCCGGCGCCTTCGGATATGCCCGGCGCACCCAAAGACTCCAGCTCGTGCGCCAGGTGAGACAGTGGCTCGCCTCGCATCCTCACTCTACCCTTCAAGTGAGCCCGGTACACCTCCGCTTGCTGGTGGTGGCCAAATTTACGTTGTAGTGCATCCACGACACACTGGTATGACGCCCGCTGTGCCGGCGTCAGATGCCCCAAGACCTCCACAGCCGCCCCGCGCAAACTCGAAACAAGTTGTAGCACCCTCTCTTCAACACTCCACAACTGAGCGTCCGCCAGTATTTCGAATTGAGCCTTGTAAGCCTCCCACGGCACTTTACCGTCAAAGTCTGCCGGCTTCCTCCTACTGGGCTGACTGTGACAGGGTTGGTGTGACGTGACGGCTGGTTTAAAGGTAGCAGGGTCCCACAGGCCCCTTGGGAGGCAAGGGGATGGGGAGAGCGGGGGGAGAGAGAGGCATGCGTGAAGCCGCTCCATGAGGCGGGGGTGGCGATGGCGGCCACCCCCCCCACGGCCTTGCTGACTCCACACTTAGCCGTCTATGGTCGTAAGGTCGAAAGTCACCCGTCCCGGCCTGTCCATTTTCACCCTTATGCTCTCCATCCATTATCGCTTGGTGCAATGTTGCCAGCTCACCTCTGCACTCGGTTACTCCTCTAAGAGCGACAGTTGCGGCCTCCTCTGCCTGCCTCCTTACAAGCTCGACCGCCCCCAGCAGCTCTTCCTTGACAATATCCAGTTTCTGTCTGTATACTGCTGGGACTCTCGCTGCACGGCCTGCCAGCCTTCATGCATCGCGACTCTAAGTTCGCGTGCACGCTCTTCCGCCCTCTCTTCCGCCTCCATTGCTCGTACACGTGCACGCTCTTCCGCCCTCTCTTCCGCCTCCCTTGCTTGTACAACGTGCACGCTCTTCCGCCCTCTCTCCGCCTCCATTGCTCGTACACGTGCACGCTCTTCCGCCCTCTCTTCCGCTCCCTTGCTTGTACGGCCTGTGGGGTTCATTTTCCCCATCATAGCGGTAAGGAGTGTCATTACGTCGGGTTTCTGCTCATCGCCTGAGTCTCCGTCCTTTTCCCCACTGTCCTTTTCCCCACTTGGCATGCGTGCGCCATCTTCCTCGCTAAAACCCGCCGGCTTTTCTGACGTCATCTTGCCGTCCCAGGACCACCAGGCGTGACCCACGACTTTCACTGTTAACAAACACAATCCCACTTCTGACACCATTTGTTACGCTCCCCCCGTAACTTACCAAAGACAGTTCACTGTTCTTTGAGTTCGGCGTGGGGGCTGGTGATCCGAGGACTACTTACTGGTAACGTTCAGAGCACTGGCGAGTAAAAGAGCGTCTCCTTTAAACCATTTATTTCACATGGTAATTGAGAAGGCACACACAGTTACAGGAGGGGGGGGTATACACTTATCTTCCTAAGCACGCACACGCTTCAAGCATTCCAGGGCACAGGCGTATAGGCGAGAGGAGCAGGAGAAACAGATCCGAGTGTTACCATGGACGGGTCACGACTGTTTTCTGTTCTTTTTCGCGCGTCGGCGCGCCCCCTGCCAGACCTCTCTCACTCCTCAGACATTCACACATACACACACATTGCCTCGCACGCCACCCAAACATTCACACATGATTACAGTTTTCTACAATCGTAACAATATTATAGAACAAACATTTACGAAGATAACATTATATCATATAGTATACTGATAAACCATAGGCTATATGATTTTCATTGATAGTCATATGCAGCAAGTGAATGGGCTAGCAGACTGGTTAACTCCTGCCGCACGGCTGAGGTCGATTTCACGCGCACCACAGGGCACTCCAGAGTGAGGTATCTTGTTGTTGAATGTCTTTGGTAGTACTGCACAGTATACTGAGCCAAAAAAAAAATACAGAAAACGTGAGTGGAAAGGGCGGTAGCGACCGCGAAGTTCTCGTCCATTATAACTCCTAAACCTACCCTAAGCCTAACATAACCTAAACCAAACCTTAACATAACCTAAATCTAACCTAACCAAAACTAAACGTAACCTAACTCAGCCATTATTATTATATAAAAATAAATGTTATATTTTTGGTGGTAAATTTCCAGATGAACACCGAACTTCCTTTGGTGGACGAAACTATTTTTTTCTGGTAAGTTTTGATGTGTTTTGAATTAATGTGTTAACCGTTTCTGTCGAAAATTATTATTTATTTTTTTCAACAAAAATTACAAAATATAAATAAATATTTAACCTACCCGAACCTATACCTAACCTAACCTTTATCCTATACCTAACCTAACCTAACCTTTATCCTATACCTAACCTAATCTAATATATACCTTACCTAACCTAACCTAACCTAACCTTTACCTATAACAAAAAAATAAAAACAAAATTGCGACAGCAACGGTTAGCATATTAATTCAAAACACATCAAAACTCAGCAGAAAAAAATAGTTTCGTCCACCAAAGTGAATTCGGTGTTCATCTGTAATAATACCTTTTTGGTAGTGAATAACTACTGCACAATATAGCTACCGAGCCGAAAATAATAGAGAAAAAGTAAGCTGTAAGGCCCGTGGAGCCCGCCAACTCCTGCGGAATATTAAGAGGCATTTGCTTATTGTCGGGCTTACTTACTGGTGCATGGGCAGAGTGCGGCTTCGTGACCGGATCCGGGGAGCCCAGGTCAAAGTAACTAAGAACTTAATTCTTAGTTACTTTGGCCCAGGTGAGAGACAAGATGAGTCAACATACAAGTAGGGAGGGCAGTTTGGCTTGGCGTGAAAGATATGTCACTACAATCATTTGTAACACTACAAGAGTTCCAACGTAAAAGCCACACAGACACCTGTTGCAAAATCACAGAATTTAGCACAATAATGTACTAAAAACAACCGCGATTTCGATTACGCCTCCATACGACTACAGGTGTAAACAAACTGAGCGTGCGATTGAGGGAAATTTAAGTTTTAACACCTGTACTGCGGTGTAAAAAAAAACTTTCCTTTCATGTCTTTGTAAACAACATTAAGTATATTTATAAATTCAATTAAATAATAGGAAGTCTTATCTTGGTCAGGTGTACGATGAACGTCTATATATATATGATCCTTGCTTGTACGGTTTGCATCAAGGAAGTTATATAGGAGGAGGCGGTGTAGCGGTCTGGGAGGTTTGGTTATCCAGTTTGTTGTGTTATGAGATGCCATGTAGCGCGCCAGAGGTACGATGTTTACTTTTCATTTCATCCCGCCGCGCGGAGAGGCAACAGCTTGCTCCCGGCTCCTGCCTCACCCCAGCCGACCCCACGGCCGGAGATTTCCGTGGCGGATTAATTCGCCGTAGGATACTCTGGGTGATTTAACCACTCATCTTCATCATTTATACATTTTTTCTCATCTTCACTGTCTTTCTTAAGTATATCTTTTGCGTCTTATTACCCAGTAATGTGAATATATATAAGCACACTCGATGAGAGACGAATCTTCTTGTAAATCAAGGAAGCGTAGCTTTGCTTGTTACGGTTGCATGTATACAGGGCGTGGCGTTCTGTCAGGAGGCCTTGCCTTGCACCCCTCTGTCACCGGGCAGTGCGGTATCTCAACATGTAACGGCAGCATGTTATTTCTCCGTCAGGAGGCCGCCTGACACACCTCAGTCACGGGGAAGCGAGACCAGCTGAGGCAGCGGCCTCTCTCAACTGTCTGTTGTTCTTCGTCAGGTGGCAGCCTGTCCCTCCACAATATCGGTGTAATGCATCTCACCATGTAGCGACATGATTTGTTCTCCGTCAGGAAGCAGCCTAGCTGCCATTCCTCAGTCAAGAGGCAGCTCAGCATATCTCACCATGTAGCGACCTCATTTTGTTCTCATTATTTATACATTATTCTCACCTTCACTGTCTTTTACGATACCTTTTGCGTCTTGTTACACAGTAATGTGAATTAATATAAGCGCACTCGATGAGATACTTAATTACTGTACGAATCCTATAGTTGTAAATAAAGGTAGCGTACGTAGCTTTGCTGTTAAAATTTGGCCTTCCTTGTCTACCTCGTACATGTAACTATAGATGGCAGGGCATGACAGGTTCTGGCTTTCCGTTTTTTTCCCCTTTCTGAATGAAGTTTTAATTTTCAGTGATTGCATTTGTTTATATATTTGCTTCCTCTTATCTTAGGAAATCTTCGTATTGAAGTCGTCATCGGTATAGCTGGTATTTCATAGTAGCCTACTATATAGGCTATAATTAACTTGAGCTTATCTAGAATGGAAATTCATTCTCACACAAAATGCACCATGGTGAGCAGCTAGTTGGTGGAAGCAAAAAAAATCTGCTCTAGCCGACTCTTGTCACTTTTAGTCTACTACGGTAGCCGTCCCTATATAGGCTACCCTATAGTGAACCTGGAACTGTTGAGTACGTACAGTAAGGTTTTATGCTTGAAATTTAATGTACACATCCTAAGGATGCAGAAACTGCCGGATGCTAATTTGCATTTGTTGAGCAATTTGCATTATTGACCTAATTAGCATATTCGTATTATCTTCCTTATTAAACCGCCTATAGAGTTCCTATGGGTGTCTAGACCTAAGTGTTAAGTTCTCAATGATGTAAAACTGCAAGATGCTACTGTGTATATTTTTATTTTGTCCATAAATTGTCTAATTAGCATATTGATTAGGTATGTCACGAAATTACGAATATATTCCCTATTTGACATAGCTTATGTTCTAAATCAAAGCAAAAATCAGTTTTGAATTTAATATTTAAATCAACATATTTCTATATTAATAAAAGCGCAAGTGTGTGTGTGTGTGTGTGTGTGTGTGTGTGTGTGTGTGTGTGGTGTGTGTGTGTGTGTGTGTGTGTGTGTGTGTGTGTGGTATAGGTTCCGCCCCCCGTGGCGGAATCCCATCATATACCACATTTTTGGAACCAGGTTGACCAGGGGAAGGTTTTAAGCCCACTTATGAGATGATCCGATCACTTTTTTTTCTCTCTTTTTTTTAGCAGCCTATTAGCGATAATTGTGAAAAAAAGTGGGTTGGGAGAATTGAGGAAGCCTTGATGTAGGGTGATGGGTGAGGGAATAGATGGGGGGTGGTGGGGAATGGGTGTGTGGTGATGGGTAATGGGTGAGTGAATGGGTGGGGGGACTGGGGGGTGATGGGTAATGGGTGAGTGAATGGGTGGGGGGTGATGGGTAATGGGTGAGTGAATGGGTTGGGGGTGATGTGAATGGGTTGGCGTTAATACATACATTTCTACATCCATGATTTCAGGAAAGTTAGAAGGGGCTATCTGGAGAGTCTGTGTTTGGTGGGCGGAAGGCCCACCAAACACAGGTGGTAGGCCGAAGGCCCACCATGTTCTTTAAATCAACAATTAGCACTGTGCACAATGGAGTTGTCGTGGAAATGGTCTGACGAGTCAATAATGAAAAATCGTCTGGTCAACTACAAGTAGTGTTAGTGTGTTGGAGTAGTGTTAGTGTATTGGAGTAGTGTTAGTGTATTGGAGTAGTGTTAGTGTGATGCCAGGTTTTCGAGTTTCTGACACCTTTGGGTTGAATGATATTAATTTGTTAAAATACTTCATTGACTAATAAAAACCTCCTCGTCACAACTGAATTGGGAAGGACTTAGGGTTAATAGGGGAAAAATGCTGCCACCACCCTCAGGGGAGTAGTTATATGGTTTATTTCCCGGGAACACTTTTTAATTATATGGGGAATTTTTTGGAAAGTCGGGGTGGAACTAGTATTACACCGATTTGGGGCTGGGGCTTTTCTTGGGGATTTGGGGGAAGTATTTCCATAAAAAGGGGAATAATCCCGGGGGGGTTTGCTTTAAAAACACAAAAAGTTATTTTTTAAAACATCACCCGGGTTTTATTCATCAGGAAATTTATTTATTTCTCTTTTTTGAGAATTTAGGACAACAAAAAACTCAAAATCCACGGGGAAGCTCTCAGAGCAAAACCCTTAACTCATTAAATTATATTTTAGAACTCCCATCTCCGTATCACAAGCTGAAACACGTAGGAAATATGGAAAATTTAAGGGGGGGGGGGGGAAGTAAGAGTAAGATGTTGTTCGCTTTCCCTAAACCAGGGGCCCTTTGGTTTTTTCCCAGATGGGGGGGTTTTTCCCCTTTGGGGGGCCCCCCGGAACTTTGAGGGAAGGAGGAGAGACGGGTTTAATTTAAACTTATAAGGACGGGGCCGGGCCTCCTATGCGTTAATGAAAAACAACCCCAACGTACCTATATATGGAATATAGATAGTTTACACTATAAAAAAAAGGGGGGAAAGAGGGAAAGAGAGTTAAGGAAAGTCTTCCCTTAAAGGGGAAAGTAGAGAGATAAATAATTTTCCCCTGGCTAGGGCTACGGAAAAATTTGGGAGAAGGGGGAAAAAAAAAGGAATGTTGGGAAATCCTTAAAAACGGCTTCCCCCTGAAGGGAGTTTTCCGACCTCAAAAGGATTTCTAATTAACAAATGAACCCAAGTATGCATATAAAAAGGGGGCCGACTATAAAGTTTTTTTTACTTTGATATAGAAGAATTTAATACATTTAGTCAATTTTTCGGGGAGAGGGTTTTCCCCTTTTTTTTTGGACGGGCATAAAACGTTTTTACAGAGTGAGGGGGTATCGGAGTGGGAATAAAAAATTTGGTCAATTTAAAATTTAGCGAAAAAACTGACAAAACCCACCCTTTTTCTAAAAGTGATCTGCCCACTATTGTGTTTTTTTGGAAGGACATTAAAAATCAAAGGGGTTTTCCCTTGATCTGTAGGAGGGAAAGGGGAGGATAAAAAGTTTTGAATTACCAGTTATGGGACGTTTCGGGGAAATAAATGTCCCACGTTTTTGGGACTCTTTATCCTGAGTTTTTATGGGGGAGGGAGGGGGGGGGGGGAAAAAAGATAGAAAGGGGGAGATAGAAAGAGGGGAAGAAAAATTTTTACGAGAAACAAAAAAGTTTAAATTTGGGACCTAAATAAAAAGGAATCCCTGTTCCCCCATAGCTGGGTCAGGTGAAAAAACTTCCCCCAGAAAAAAAATATGATTATTGAAACCTTTTTCTTTTTAAATTTACAAAAAGGGGGGAAAATTTAGATGGGAAATTTTCCATCCGTCTTTTCCGAATCTCCGGGCTTTAAAACCGTCTTTTCCCCGGGAGAATTAAATTCTTCAATAAAAATTTACTACTCACCGATTTTCCCTTTTCCTTTTCAAAAAGTGTGTCAATAGGTTTTAGGGGGTTTTATGGGACGAATTTATAGTAAATTTAATAGAGATTCTTATTTTTTTTAAAAAGGGTTTATCGAATGTGTTTAGTTTTACACGAATATCCAATGAGAAGGAAGTACCCAAATCAACTCCCCCTGGGCAGAAAATGTGGTCGTAAAACCCTGATCAATACCAATTCCGTTTTAGGAATGTCCCGGGGGGCGCACCCCGGCTACCCTCAGGGTTTACTGAAAAGGGCGCCTAAAAGTTTTAAAAATATCGCTCCACATAAAAGTGCGGGACGTAGTTGAGTAGCGGGAATTACTATCTCAAATTTAAAATATTTCTCTCCCCAAAAACCAGGGGGGCCGTGAAAAAAAATACCCCAAATTTTTGAACTGAGAGATCCCCGAGATCCAATTTTTGCTCTAGTCCGAAAAACATCACTCTGTGATCAGTATCTTTTTAAAAAACACATTTTAACCCTTTAAAAGTCATTTAAATCTTCCTCGATGACCCTTTATGGAGGTTCTTTTACACGGGGGCTTTTTTATGTTCCACCGGTTTCGGGTTGCGGGCCACTCTCCCCCGGGTTTTAAACTAACCATCTTCACTCCCCGTGATAGGGCTTCACTTGCTCGGGGGCCCCGTTGCCCCTTCCCTTTCCCCGTAAAAAACTTTTTTTTCAACACATAAAACCACTGCCCTAAAAAAGTACCCCATTAATCTTTTTAGACCCCCATCCCTTTTCCACTTTTAAGTTTACGGCATGTGCCTGGTTTTGGTGGTCCCCTTTTCGGGACCCTTACCAGTGCCCCCACCCCCCAAACTTGTTTTTTTCCGTTTCGGTTTTGCAAAGTCTCTGTACCGACGGGGAATTTTTTCGGGATGGGGTCTCCGGATTGGGGCGTGGGCCAGTCAATGGTCTTTGTTCCCCTCAACCCCGGGGTAAGGATGTCCAACTAGCCTGGGGGCAGGGCCCGAGAGAAAAAAGCGAAGTAGGGTTGCTGTCCAGTGGGAGGGTTTTTTGTACCGCTTTATTCATGGTTTATTTGAAAAAACGGCTGCAAAAACGTGGGCCACGAAGAGGGGGACCTTGGCACAGGGTGAGAGGAAATGACTTTAAAAGTCCTGTGCACTTTTCCCGGGCACCGAATTTTCCCTTAGGGTGGTAAAAGGGGGGCGTATAAAAAGAGAGTGAAATTTTGGGGGGGCGTGGCGAAGCGGAACTCCCCGGTGGTTTAAATTTTCATCCCCTTTTCCGGACGATGTTTCGGGGTGTCCCATAGTCCGCCAGGTACTGCCACAGGGGCTTATGATGTGTTAGTATGTTTGGTTTTTAAGGGGGGAAAACCTAACAAACCACGGAATGGTGGCCTTTTCCGTCCCTAAAAAATAAACGGTAACCTTTGGGCTCCGGCTACCAATCAGTGGGGGATCTATCCCTAAATTTTTTCTAAGGGTTTATCTACTTGGGGGTAATTCCTTCCAGGGTTTTTGTAACCCCCTATTTCCTTTAAATCTTTGACAAGTTACCCCAATTTTGGGCATATTCACACACATTTTACTTTCATATTTGCCAATAATAGTTTCCCGGCCTTCTTTAAGGGTTTTTTTTTGGCCCAAAAAGACCCGATAATTCAGGGCATGTTTTGGGAGGCGAAAGGGTGGTCATACTACGAGGAATTTTTAGGACATACTGTAGACCTTTCCCTCTGGGTTTTTTTCTCGGGGCATAGTTTCAGTAAAGTCATTATTTTCTGTAAACGAGCTTAAAATGGGTTTTGGTATGCGTTTCGTAGGAACCTACTCCCCCCCCGATATTCCACTAACTCTTTTCCCCACGGGGGTTCTTACCCTTTGTCGGTTTTTTTGGGGTGAATTGGGGGTTTATTTAGTTCCCAAACCCAAATAGTCCGGGCCGAAGGGTTATATCCCAAAGGGACGCGGGCAGATGGTCGGCCACGAAGTTATCCTTACCTTTTTGGGGATTTTAAACACCCTAGTTTATTTTTGCATTTTTCCCGGATCAAACTGGTCATCCCGGGGGATTTAGTTTTTTTTTTTTAAATATACGGGGGAGGGGTTTGGGATTTCCCTGACGATCGAGAATTTCGAACCCCGAGATAAAAGATGGGAAATTTTTACAGGTTTAAAAAAATTAGCCAACGCTTCTTTATCGGGTGGCCCGGAAATAAAGGGTTTTGCAAGAATTTAATTTTTTGGAGAAAAACCCCATGGGACGTTTGAACCAAATTTGGGTGGGAAATTTTACTGAGGAAAAAAACCCCCCGACGGGGTGTTACTCGCGCCCTGGGGGAGGATGAAAAAGGTTTATGTATTTGTGCCCTGACCAGGAAAAGGCGCCCTTTTCAGAACGGGTTTTGGGTTCGAACCCAGTGTTTGGGACTCATCCCCTCCAGGCGGGAAAAGGGGCGGGAAACTCTAGTTTAAATTGTAAGTGGAGCGCAACTTTTGGGAAAAAGAAGGGGAAAATGGTTTTCCCATAGAAACCAACATTCCCAAAAAAGTAGGACTTCCTTTACGTTTTGGGGGCTTTCATTTTTGAAAACTGCCTCCACATTTTCAAATCGGCTTACTTCCTTCGGCTGAGATTCGATGACCGAGAAAATGACTTCTTTTAGTCCAAAAGTACCCTTTTTCTGAGGTTTTAAATTTCACCCCATTTGTGGTTTAGGAGTCCCCAAGAGTTGATTTAGGCGCTCCACAAGAAGAGGGAAAAAAAGGAGGGCCCCTAGAAAATTTAAATGTCTAGGTAGTTTTTTTTCCCATCCTTCTGAAGGAGAGGAGTTAATACTGAAGCCACCGCCGGGAAAAATAGGGGGTGGGGAGCAGTTTAGTCGAACGGTAGGGGTCGAAAACCCATATAAGGGGACACCATCGCTGAAGGTGGTGAGGTTTGCGGCTTTTTCGTACGGTAATATCTGGAAATAGCTTTCCCCCTGGGCTAGGGTAACATAATACTTTTTACCCGCCCGGGGTTCTACCAATTCTTTTAATGTGGGAAAAGGAAAAGAGTCTGGGCAGTGGGTTTTTTATGGTTAATAGTCTAAAAAACATTTCTTTCTTTCCATCCCGGTTTTTTTACCAAGACGATCGGTGAAACCCCTGCGGCCGTGGACGTTCTATGAATTTTTGTCTTTTCCCTTTCTTGGAAAACATATGTGAAATTAGTCCTTGGCCCTTTTTTTGGGATAACGGTTTCGTAGGGCCCGACGGGTTTTAGGGGGCATCCACCTTTTTATGAACCGGAGGACCCCTTATGAGTCCTAATTTATTTTGGTCTAAGATGAAAAGCGGATCATCTCCCAGAAAATTTTCTTCTTGTAACTTTTGTTGTTCTGAAAAACCCTCAAGTGTTGCCATTTTGTCCCCCGATAATTCTTTTAGGGCCCTTTTGGGGTTTGGGGGCCCCCTTTTTGGGGTATTTTTCGTTTCCCGGTATCAAGGTTTTTGGGTTTTTTAATTTAACGGAATTGATTTTTTTCGAGGAGGAAATTTCTACCTTTTGTATGAACCGAGGATAGGGACCTTTTGCGAAAAAACCTTTTTCCCCTTGGTATTTTTCGGAAAAAGGGGCATAGATAGAACTTTTGATGGGGAAATTGTACCAAGTAGGGGTGAAATAGTTTTACTAACTCTTTTCCCGAGGGTAGAAAAGTAGGGTTTAGGGAAAATTTGGGGTCTCGTTTAGTTTCCCGGGAAAAATGGAGTTTTAAGGGTTTAATTTTAAAAAGGGTTTAGAAGGTTTAATTTTTGATTATATCGGGGAAAAGGGCTCGCTAGTTTCACAGGATTTCGGTTTATTTCCTTTTTATTTTTTTTTCTTTTTCGGTGAAGATGGGTTTAAAGGTTTTGGGGGGTGTCACCCCAGGGGCCAAATTTTTCCGGCTTATTTTCCCATTTCCCGGTGAGGGGGCCTTTGTGAGTATATACAACCCAAAAAGCACTCCCCCGTTGAGAATAAGAATTTTGGAAATAAAAAGGGGAACCCCTTTTTAAAAATTTGGGCCGTCCCCCCGATTTTAATTTTGCCCATATATGCCGGGGGAATTTTCCCAAAGGGGTTTTCTTTTGTGATTCCTACGAGGGAGGGGATTCCGGGCTTTTATTTATTTCCCCCCCGTTTTTGTTTTTTTCGAAATTCTTTGATTTAAAAAATAACCCCCTCCCTGAATGCCCATTTCGGGGGAGATAGAGGAGAATTATTTTCATAAAATTCCCCAGGATGTCTTGTCAGTAGTTTTAAAATTTTCTTTTGTTTTACGGGTGATAAACGCCTCTTCCTAAAACCCCCTTTTGTCTTTTTTCTTTCCTTTTCGTCCATTTTCGTACTTCTTCTTTCCTCCTCCTCCCGACATCCCGTTAAATGCGTAGCAGTTTCCGTGGGATAATTATTCTGCGTCAGTGATAACAAAGATGTCAGATCTTTTATCTTCCACAGCTATCTGGTCAGACCAGTTTACTGCAGAATCTTATGTCTTTCAAAATAATCCCCATCGTTATCGGTATATGGTATACATGGACGTGTTAGTAAGATACAGCGCTAAATGAAAGCCACCAAATTTCTATGCCACTTCCATACCTCTCCCTCTTAAAATGTCGTTCGGACATTTGACGTGGACAACATATCAACACCCTTCTCGGGTATTAGACTAAGCATATAAATTCTTTATATCAAAGTAACAGGTCGTATTATAGACAGCCTTTCTTAGGTACGGAGTTTCATTACTAAATAGTATTTCGGGATTATAAGCATTTGAGGTCACGGGAGACATTAACAATTTCCCCTTTGTGGGGTGGCCATACGCCAGGGCATGCTCCATCATCTCTCACCTATGTAAGTCGTGGCCAGCGCTCCTGTTCCCCCACCCTTTTTCCTGTATCATATATTTTAAATATGGGAAACAAATGTTTAGTTCACGTATGTAAGGAGGAACTACCCATCCGTATAAGTATTATTAACACGAGTCTCATCCATCTCTTATCGCTCGGTCTTCTTCAAGACATGGTCTGAGGAAAACCACACAAACTGTCTTATCCTCACATTTTTCTGCTATATATCTATCTTCCATGTGTAATTATAAATAAGGGGTTGGGTACCTAAGTGTAGGATAATTCACTGAAAAGAAATTTTAGTGGGAGAGTTTGTATGCTCATAGAGCTTCTTTCATCACATAGGAAGAGTTTCCTGGGTCAGTGTGTTAAAGGTTTTTTTTTCTTCTGTCCGGTAGAGTTTTCTCGGTTATGGTGTTACCCTTATATGTTGGATATGATCTCAATCAAGAGAATACTATGTCACTATGATAAATAGGATGTTATTTGCAAAATAGTTCTTGTGTTATTATAAACCCAGGTGATTTTCTGAGTTTGGACAGTATTCCCCAAAACTTCCAAAGAGTTCCGCCTACTCGGTTATAACCAGTACCAACCACGACTACCAAGATCAATCTATATATTAATATGATCCAAAACGTGCCCAGCGGAGTTATCCAGTGAGTTACTCGGCGGGAGACGGTGGCAGCGCTATTCCCTTCGAATTAAAATCAATATCTTTTCCCTATAAATGATCACCCATTATTATCTCCCAGAGACGTGGACTTCTGTGAAGTCATAGATCTAATTTAAACCATCCCGTAGTGTAATGCTTTATATTTCAAGTGCAGTCCGATACGGAGGCGTTCCGAATATAACGATATTATAAGGTGTGACACCATCGATGAAGGTGTGATGGATCGCGCTTTCGTCATCGAGTAATATCGTGGAAATATGCTTCGCGCATGTATAGGGAAACAAATACTTTTGTACCACGCGGCTTTGTTCTACAAATTAGTTCTAAATCGTTGGAAGAGGATTGAAGATGTCTAGTGGCGAGATGTATATTTATGTGCGATAGTCACTAAACACACATTACTTTACTTCCATCCGGTTTATTTACCAAGACAATGGTGACAACCATGCGGCTGTGACCATGTTATATGATATTTCTGTCTTCCAATGTCTTGAAGCATATGTGAAATAGTTCTTGGCTTTCTCGGTGATAACGGTACGTAGGTCATCGACTGGGTTTGAGGGTCATCATCCTTTATATGAAACGGGGGACCCGCTTAGGAGTCCTAATCATTTGTGTCTAGATGAAAAGCGAGATTTATTCTCGAGAAAATTACTTCTTGTAACTCTTGTTGTTCGAAAACCAGTAAAGTGTTGCCATGTTTGTCCCTGATTAATTGTTTCAGCCTGTGGGTTCGGGTTCCTTTTGGCTGTACTTTATCGTTTTTCCCGGTCTCAAGTCATTATGTATTTCATGAACCTCGGAATTGATTTTTTTTCGATGGAGGAATCTCTACCTTTTCGTAGAATCCGAGGATAGTTCCTTTGCGAAAAAAACTTTTCCTTCTTGGTATTATTGTGAAGGGGACTAGATAGAACTTTCTTAGATGCACTTTGTTACTAAGTAGGGGTGATAGTTTACTCAACTCTTTCCTGAGGATAGACCAGTATGGCAGAACCTGGGATCTCGTTTACGTTTAACGGCATAAACATGGAGTTGGTAACGTGGTTTACTTTCACCGGATTGAGCAAGGTGTTATTTGTGATGTATCGGTAAACGGGCTCGCTAAGTCTTCACAGGATTTCGGTGGTATATCTTTTGATTTTGTTGTCTTTTTCGGTGAGATGATTGACGGTATGGGGTGTGTCACCACCCAGCGCATCGCTCTTACTTTTCCCATCCCAGGTGAGGCGTGCCTTCCTGTGAGTATTTATCAAAACCAAGAAGACATCGCACCGTTGAGATAAGAGTCTGGAATAAGGGGAACCACTTTTTTAAATCTTTGGTCCGTTCCCGATTCTCAATTTTTCTGCCAATCATGCCGAGAATTTTCAAACGGGCTGTGATTCTACGAGGTGAGCGAGGATTCCGTCGTTTATTATTTCCCCTTCCGATTCGTTTTGCTGTACATGTTGATTAAAAGTATAAAACACTCCCAGGGTCTTTACTATAGATTCTAATTATTTTCCCGTTAAGTATTTACATGGATCTTGGGTTGAAATATCACGTGACCGTCTCGTCATGATAATCGTCTTGAGTTTTGGGGTTTGACTCGTGGTTTTGGGTGTTACTTCCCTGGGTATGTCCCGGCAATTCTATTTACCATCTCCGGCAAACCAAATTTGCGGGACAGTCGAAACAATGACTAATGGAGGTTTTATCCAACATTCCTGAAGGAAATGTTCGTTTTTGTGGTCTGACAATAGCTCAATACCTGCGCCAGTGAGGTGTTATCAAATTGAAGGACCCGTTGTGGAGGTGTTTGGTTTTCTGTTTTCTCTTGGCCAAACGGACCTGAATTTCTCGGACTTGTTGTCCTAGTCACTCTACTTCGTCTTGGGTGGTTTCAGAGTTTGGGAAATGTATGGAAACTATTGTTTACTTTTTCAGTCTAGCACATTTTCCGTCTTTCTCTTATGTGATGCGGTACTATTAACCTTTGGAGTGTGTCTCTCTTCGAGCCCGCAGTATGGAGATTCGTGCTCGAGACGTCTATGAATTTTTAAGGGGATGATATCCTTCATCAGGTAATCCTTCTAGTTTCTCTCGCGACGCGATCGGTAGGCCGTACCACAGTTTTCTCTTTATGTCTTATCACGGTCGGCGGAATTTTCATTGGGATGTTTTGTCGAATCACCGATGTTGGCAAATAAACGATGTGTGAAAGCTTGAGGAGATTTCCCCCCTATGTCGTAACACCCATTGTCTCACCGTTCTGCCGACTCACTATCAAACACTCACTTCAGCGGTTAGGTTAACTCGGTCTCGAAAAGATTTCTAAGTGTCGCCCAAGTGGCTCTACTGTATTGTTGTTTGATAGCTGTGACATTAAAGATTGAGAGCCTCTGAGCACACTCTCCCTTTTGCATTTGGATTGCGTCGTCTGCGTGCGCTACTGAGCTTAGCATTGTTCTATTCATTCAAAGAACATTTGGAGGCGGGCCGTTGCGTCAAGGCCTTGTAGTTGATTAACTCTCAATACTGGAATATCTCGAGGTTTCGAGTGAGTCCCTTCACCGCTATCCGATGGATATTGAGGGGCATGGAAAGGGTTCGTTTGTATTTTCCTCTTTCACGCTATCCGTGGATATTGAGGGGCAGCGAAATGGGTTGTTTGATTTTCCTCCTCAGCTACCGTGTGGATAATTTAGGGGGATGAAAGGGTGCGTTTGATTTTCCTGTGACCATAATTCCCCAATCTCTTCATTCTCGCAGTCTTATTTCTCTTCCACAAATCTTTTAACCGTCTTATTCTGTTCTACCTGCTCCTCCTCTATCACTCCTCGTTTTCATATGACATCGGGAATAGGTAGTTCCAACTCATGTATGACGCTGGAGGAAACACCTCTTATAGCCACAGGTAGGGACTCGATTCCCGTTGTTCGTCGGGCAACAGTAAAGCACTTCGGGTTTCCTCGTGACTATAGATGTGGTTCCTCTTTACTGAAATAAATGCAATCGGTTCTATGGGAGCAGATGCACACTACCGACTCACAATTCCTCTTATTGTGCGCGTTAATTTCCTCTTGATTAGGGTATAGCAAGAGAGCAGGGATCTTATGATATCGTCAATATCGTTGCTACCTAACCACAAAATGCACAGATCAGGTGGCCAATTTGTCCGGGACACTATTTAGTCTCACTGAGAAATAAAGGAATTTGCCCTTCTCCCGAAGCTCTGAAAAATCCTAATTTCAGTCCTGGACATCGAATGATTCGGGAAGTTGACTGTGTCCTGAAACCACATGAGCTTTGACATATTTCCTGAATTTTTGCTATTTAGCTACTTACCCAAGTGAGATTCTGTTGCTGTTAATTGTAGGAAATAACATTCCACGCTTTAGTCACCAGGTGAGGCCAGGGTTTTATTGCTTTAATGACACCTTTGGTTGCAATAAATATTAAATGAGATAATTCTGCATTGACTAAATAAATCTCCTCGCACAACGAATTGGGGGATGAACTTAAGGTTAGTAAGGGGAAATGCTGCCACCAGTTCAGGCAGTTTAGATAGTTCTATGGTTCACGCCCTGAACAGATTTTACTATATGAGGAATTATTGGTAGTTCGGGTGGATACTTAGTATTATCACGAGTGAGCTTGAAATCTTGTTGGAGACTGGGAAGTATTTCCATTAACAAAGGGACTATAATCACATGGGGTTTTGCCAATAAACACAGAAGCTATATTTTAAACATCAAACGGTTTTATGTCACATGAAATATTATTCTATTGTTGTTGAGACCTTAGATACATGATGGACTCTAATTTTGCGCCGCAGGAAAAGCTTTACGGAGCTATAACCTAACTCACTGAATTTTTGCACTGTAGAACACTACCATCTATGTCCGTATCCAACTGCGCACTATAGTATACATGCGAATATTATATAGGACGAGAAAAAAGTGTGAGAGTAATGGGTTGGTCGTTGTGGGTTTCACTGTGATATGTGGCTTGGCTTTCTTTTCGGCAGATACTCGCCGGAGCTGAAAGGAGGGGGGAGACGACTCTTTAATAACACTTATAAGGATAGGCCAGGCCTCCTATGCGTTAATGAAAACTAAACAACTGTACCTAGATATAGTAATATAGTAGATAAATTATAAACAAGGAGGTGGGGGGGGGGAAAAGTGGGCGAAGTGGTTACGCATATTCTTACAATTGAAAGGAGTGGGGAGACCGACTAAAATCCTCGTGTGTATCAAGGGCGAGGTTGGATGAGTAGCGGCGAAAAAAGGAAAGGTTCGGATACTTAGAAAGGCGCCCCTGAAGGGAGTATAAGACCTCGAATGGACTCTAATTAGCTAAGAGCAAGATATGCTATCGAAATGGCTGCCTATGATACAGTTCACTTTACTTTGATATAGAAGAATTTAAACATTTATCTAATAATTCGGGGAGAGGGGTTCCTCCTTTTTGTTCAGCTAGAAAGTTTTGCCAGAGCGAGAGGTATTGGGAGTCGGAATAGAAAAATTTGTCGACTTTAAATTTAGCGAATACTCGGACTAACTCCACCCATTATAAACGTGATCTGTCACTATTGTGTATATTTGAAGGAATTAAGATCCTAAGACGTTGTTCCTTGATCTGTCAGGAGGGTAACGCCGCGGAGGGATGAAAAGTTTGAATCTACCAGTTATCGAAGTCGCGAAATAAATGTCCTCACAAATCTGACTGTCGTGTTCTGGTGTAGGGGGGGGGGGGAGTGGGGGGGGGAGATTAAAAGTGGGTAGAAAGAAAGAAAAATGATAGAAAGAATAAATATACGAGAAAGGAAAAGATTTGATTAACCTTAGGTATAATAAGAATAATGGTCTCCATATGCGGCGCCTAGTCGTACAAATTGGCCCCCAGAATAAACATGAGGGTTATTTGAAACCTTTTTCCTTCTTACAGATACATAACCCGGGAATTGTATGATAGGAATTTCCATCCTGTCTCTTCCGAATTTCCGGGCATTACAGTATATATATATATATATAGTTGGCATTCATTATTATTTATTATCATTATCGTAACATGTTTTCGTCCTCCTATTCACTTTTGTACCGTAGATAACACTATAGTCGCCACCTGCAATTAATACTCTTTTTCTAATTTTATCAGGGGCGGATTTATGGTGTGTGGGGCCCTAGGCCGGTGGAAGTGCGGGGCCCTGAATGAAATGTGGGGTAAAATTCTAGAGTCCTTTCCCGCCCTTATTAGTGGGGGTTTTTCTCCAGGCCTTCACAGATCCCTTCAGATACATACCTCTAAAACGTAATTGGCAGCGAGCGAAGCGAGCTGCTTCTTACCATAAGACCCGTGGAACCAAGTTTAAGCCAAAAAGTGAATAACTACTCCTAAATATTGCTGGATTGAGCTGAAATTTGACATGCAAGTAGTGCTGTCAAAATCAGTGGGGGTCTGTGAAACAAACTTTTTGCGTAAAACAAGCCCTTAATGAGTAATTAGCGTAATTATTTCAATATTGTCGGATTGAACTGAAATTTGACATGCATGTAGTGCTGTCAAAATCAATGGAGGTCTGTCAAACAAACTTTTTGCGTAGAACAAGCCCTTAATGAGTAATTAGCGTAATGAGTTAATTGGCTGGAACGTGGCTCGCTGCCACGTTCCAGCCGCAAGAACTGAGCCAAAAGCAAAGGGGCCAGAGGCTGGACGCCTATACTTGATTATAAAGTGGAGGAGAGATGCCCCCTTCAACTCCCTCTCCCCCCTACATTACCCCCGCCCTGGACCCCCCTAAATAAAATTACTAACCTAACCTCACTACAACCTAACCCAGGGGTTCCCAAAGTGGTCGATGGGACCATCCAAGGGGTCGATGAATCGCCAGGGGGTCGAAAGGGGGTCAATAAATGGCTAGGGAGTCGATGAATGGCTAGGTGAGGAAAGTTTCAGCACGCAACAGCCGCCAACAACCGTTATGCGAGTGGTACCAAAGCCGCCTCTGTGTCATCCTGACATAGAGACGGCTTTGACTTGGCTCGGTGCTAGTCTGTGACGTCACGTCGGATCTGTACCCCGCCCCACGCACCCTCCACACACACACCCCTCTATCTCCTCTCCTCTGTCCCAAGATCGTATCGTACGTGAAATATTCCTGTCCGCTTCCTGTACTGAGCGAGCAAGCGTATTCCCCCCTCTCGTTGATGAGTGGACAGCCAGTAGTCCAGTTCATTCTCAACACGTTACTACTACTACTACTGCTACTACTACTACTACTACTACTACTACTACTACTACTACTACTACTACTACTAATACTACTACTACTACTACCTATAAGTACTACTATAATTCCCCATATTCATTTAATCAAAACGTGTATGTATTACGGTTTTTTTTTCATAACATACAATTTTCATTTAAATGTGTGGGGGTCGATGTAAAATTTTAAACTTTATTAGGGGGTCGATGAGCTGAAGAGTTTGGGAACCCCTGACCTAACCAATAACCTCATAGCGAGATCTAAGGGCGGGAAAGGAATACAATTTTACCAGGTTAGGTTAGGTTATTGGCAGCGAGCGAAGCGAACTGCTACTTACCATAAGACCCATTCGCGTAAGAGGAGTAGAACCATTCGTAAGCCAAAAAGTGAATAACTACTCCTATATATTGTCGGATTGAGCTGAAATTAGACATGCCAGTAGTGCTGTCAAAATCAATGAGGGTCTGTTAAACAAACTTTTTGCGTAGAACAAGCCCTTAATGAGTAATTAGCGTAATGATAAAATTAGTGCTAAATAAACTTCGGTTTTACAATAACTTCTGTTGCTTGTTGTAGACTTCTGTAACTTGTGTAGACTAGGTATTTTAAAAGCACTTTGAGCTCGCTGCCACGTTCCAGCCGCAAGAACTGAGGCAAAAGCAAAGGGGTCAGAGGCTGGACGCCTATACTTGTTATTGAGGTTAGATTAGTAATTTATTTTTTATTTTTTTAAATCTCTTCCCCCACTTTATTATTACGTTTTAGAGGTATCTGAAGGGATTTGTGAAGGTCTGGAGAAAATAAAACGACTAGTAAGGGCGGGAAAGGACTCTAGAATTTTACCAAATGTGGTTCAGATTTCATATAAGTTTAATTGAAACTTTCCACCCATATTTAACATTATGTTGGTACTAATTTGTGGCATATTATGGTACATGCAATGTAACAGTGTTCGAGCAAATAAGAAAGGTCCAGCATTCAGATTTTCATTGAAAACATATTTTTTCCTCTGGGATGCGGGGCCCTTGCGGGCGCGGGGCCTAGGCCATGGCCTACTCGCCCCCCTCCCCCCCTAAATCCGCCACTGAATTTTATATTACATCATGGTGGACTAGCTAAGGGCAGAAATAAAAGGAAGCAATGAAAAGGTTACAAGCTGCAGGTCCCCATGAAGTAGACAGTTAAGCGACCACAGGCTGCGACCTCAAAATCGGGGAGAGGTGTCGACGGGAAAATAGAATGAAGAGCTCCAAAGTTTACTTTTGTTCTACTTGTCCCGCGTTGAGGTCGATACTGATAAGGAGAAGAAGAGCCGTGGTCGTCGTGAGCCAGGAGAGAAAAAGATAGAACTGTAAAGGATTAACTTGAAGCTCGGCCTTCGCTTTAATTAACATGAAGCTCGTTCGCGAGGGCGAGCAAAGAAAGTCTGTAATAGCAGCGGGTGTGCGTGACAAACTCTGGGGTGACGCCTTGCCGCATTTCACTAACTCCCTAGAGCATGTTATGCAATATTATTATTATTATATTATTATTTCTTTTGTTATTGTTATTATTATAATTATTGCTATCATTATTGTCATTATTACGTTATCCTCATTATTATAATCATATTATTATATTGTATATATTATATAATTATTATATACATAACGACAAAGCTCTCGCTCGCTTTCTCGCTCCCAGTGCGGCTGCACCCTAATTATTATCAATAGCAAAGGTAAAGATGGGGGCATACACTATGCTGCGCGTGACCTCGGTGCTCATCTCCGTCGCATTAGCCCTTGAGCCAGTGGTGGGTGACTACCAGCTATCCCGGGACGCAAATTGTTAGTGTAACACCTGGAATTTTGACACATGCCCTTCATTTTTTGTCCCTTACCTGCCTCCTTCACCTTTTGTTTGTGTGCGGATTCCTATCAGTGTTTATCGTCCTGACTATGGTAATACCTGTCTTTGCTTCTTTACCTTTAAATGTATTGGCTTATGATTATTGCTTTGTGTATCCTCCTCCTTCACTTCCTCCTACTCTTCACTTTATCGCAATTTTCCATCTTTGTTTGACAGTCTGTCTGTCTATTTCTTTAAGTAAGTATGTAAATATGTTTGTATGTTAGCCTGTATCTCTCTCTCTCTCTCTCTCTCTCTCTCTCTCTCTCTCTCTCTCTCTCTCTCTCTCTCTCTCTCTCTCTCTCTCTCTCTCTCTCTCTCTCTCTCTCTCTCTCTCTCTCTCTCTCTCTCCTTCTCTATGGTTAGATTCACGCACTACCTTATTAATCACGCTAGACTCGCGATCGCCAGCCGTCACCCTCACGGGGAGCTCAGAGCTACTAGAGGCCAATTGATGGGAAAGGCTGGGACCTCATACACTACACACACCAAGGGGAATGATAACTCCGCTTATAAACGGAAAGCCCTTGCAGCCTTTAGCGTCCAAGCTGTCTCACTACCCACCACACGTATGACTTACACAATCACACCAATTCCCATGGATCAGGTACAGATAAACACACACTCACCACTAAATGAACTATTATTATCATGTTAGGGTTATTATAAGTATTAGAGATATATATATAGTATAAGAGTATATATGTCGTGGCCGCGAAACGAGTGAAGAAGTGGACGAAGAACAAGGTGAACAGGAGCCAGCTGAACAAATGGAGAACAGTACCAACAATGACAATAACATGATTTAGTAGTGTGTGAGGAGGGTAGAGTAGACAGGAAGTGACATAGGGCGTGAAGTAGCGATACGGCACGACTGGCCGCCGGAAGTAATAAGGGGCGTTATAGGGGGAGTAGACGCCGATACGGCACCATGAGCTCCGTGGCCTGTTCAATGACCTGAAAAAGATTTAGTATAAAACAGGACACCGTGAAGGGAAGACAGATACACAGAGAGGAGCGAGCGAACAACCAGTTTCTCATACTGGTCTCATCACCCACCCTTGTTATAAGGCACTTAGCCTGTGATGTAAAACAGTTCCCCTCAGACATAAATAGATAGCGAAAATGGACCCCTCTTCGGCTGTCTTCCTGCTGTTGTGGACCACGGGAATAGTAAGTAACTGAGTGACTTTTGAAGACTGAGTTTTAATTGATTGTGCAGTGACCGTGACTATGGTCATTATCCAGTATATACAGTACATCCCGAATGTTTATCAAATGTTAACGTAATGGTTCAGATTTCCATAAGACAGGAAGATTGTCAAGAGACAAATAATGTTGTATGTGATTATTATGTTATTTTAGAATAAAATGTGTGAAACTATAAGCTGCGTGTCTCAGCCCCACTTAACGAGCCCAGGTACCTTATGACCATCTTGTGCCTAACCAAAGTATTCAGTTGATAAGCAGCTTTTTGTCTTAAGCCTTTTCATGAAAGTAAATATAGAAGAAGGGGCTCGACATATAGTATTATATAGTATAAGAGATTGTAAGGTAAGGAGATTAATGAAAAACAGAATTGTATTTTTGAATTAGTTATATTAAGCTATAAGACATCAAGTACATGTGACTTTTTTTCTTTCTTTCTTTTTTTTTTTTTTTCTTTTTTTTTTTTAACATCTTGGCCTATATGAGAAGATTGCTCGCTGTTTAATGCATGAACACAGCTTTGATACATCATTATCCAGGACAACAACTAGGCAATCAGGGTGTAATCTATCCTGTGTTTTCTCTTGCCTGTGTGGGCGCTCACTCTTGGCTCGAGTGGTCGGCGTCGTGCTCCTGAGCATCGGCCAACATCTGCCGAAACTGGCCGTCCAGGTCATCGCAATCACGCAGCATCCTCTCGCTCTCCGCCTGCTTCTTCCTCTCCGCTTCCTGCTGCTGGAACTCGAGCGTCTGTGAGAACATGACCTGCCTGTAGCGTTCCTCCTCCACCTGCTTCATCTTCCTCTTCTTTTCCTCCATCAGCCTTTTCTTTTCCTTCATGTCGCGGAGGCGCCGCGCCCTGGCACGGTTATTACCGCTCTTCACTCTCTTCGTTTTGCTGATGGTCTGGGGCTTCGGGACGGTCTTCAGGATTGCCATGAGGCCGTCACCGTCATCGGCCTCGTCTTCGCCAGATCATTCTCCTCCTCTTCGAGAGGGTGTGTTTTGTGCGTCTCGTCGTCACTCAAAAACTTTCCGTCAAGCTCCAACAATTATTCTTCTTCACTGTGGAGACGCAGCTCTTTCTCGATATTCTTCTTTCCAGCGTCGCCCGACTCACTCACATTCCATTCGCGTAAGTCTTCCTCCAAGTTGTCGTCACCCACAGTGTCCTCGAAGTTATCACCCAAACCGTCTTGTACAAGGTCACCACCGCCCTCCTTCCAGGCACCGGGATCATTGTGTGCACCACAACGCCCCTTGTGCCCGCCATGCCGCCTGCGTCGAGCCAGCCTCATCTTCTTGGCCAGCGACAGTATCTTGCGGTGCACGTCGCTCTGACTCATCGTGGTCACCTTGGTTTGGCTCTTTTACTTTGGTGTGGTGCCTCGCACCTGTTCCCTACCACGCACACCAATTGCTCATCCTTCATCGCCACATTCTTCAGTTCTACGTCCATGCCACGGAAGCCCGACTTCCACCACACGCTTTTCTCCTCACCCACGTACGACACTTCATCTCTCCGCAGCTTCTGTTCCTGCCGCTTGGGGCACCGTTCCTGCTCTCTGGCCTGCTGTTCCTGCTGCTCCTCCAGCAGTGACTGGCACTCGGCCTGCCATTCCAGCACCGCGCTTTCCCTAATCCGTCTTTGCATGTGCTGCTCGTCCGTGTATCTCACCTCCAGTCCGTCCTCGTCGTACCCGATAAAAAATTTCTTCTCCCTCGCACGGTCAAACCCGAAGGAGGGAAGGCTGCGCCGCTGCTCCTCCCAGAAAGGCGCACCCACGCGCTACTTTGCCTTGTACTTCTCAATGTCGTGTTTGAACTGCTCTAAGGCTTCCTCGGTGTCTGAGGTAAGCGGCGGCTGCTCTTTATCCTTGTTTTCTTGGTATAAAATGTGTAACTACCTTTGAGAGGCGCTCCAGGTGGGAGCTTCGCGTAGTTCCTCGTCCTCTGAGATGTCCGAGGAGGTAGAGGCTGCAGACACGTTCTTCTCCTCTACCAGCTCGTCGGGCTGGGCTGCAAACTTGTGCTCCTTTTCTACCAGCTCGTCGGGTTGGGCTGCAGACACGTTCTACTTCTCTACCAGCTCATCGGGCTGGGCTGCAAACTTGTTCTCCTTCTCCACCAGCTCGCCGGGCTGGGCTGCAGACTTGTGCTTCTCGTCCAGCTTCTTCTTCAGCCACGCTTTGTGCTTCGCCAGCCTGGTGGCAGGGCTATCCATCAGCCTTGAGGTCTGCGGAGTGTCAAAAGTCTCTACGCCGGTCATGTCCACTTTGTGGCCCAAGAAAGAGTAATCGCATTTAACTTCCCCGGACTCCGTCTTGTTGTGCGGCCGCTTCACCGCCGTCGCCATTGGGGGCAGGAAGTGCCGCTATCCCCTGCGCTGGCTGGCCTCGAACTCCAGCCGCCGCCGTTGCTCGCTCGCAGAGATCCCTGTCAACTTGATGGCGTCCTCATCTTTGTCTTCTTCCTTCACCTTATTTTTCTTACCCTTCGTCCGGGTCGTTCCCACCGGGGTGGCGTGAGTCGCCTTGCGCCCCAGCATCGGGTCCTCGCAGAAGACGTCCAGGAAGTGGTGGGAATCGTTCTCGGGCCCGCAAAGATCCTCCGTCTGACCCTCGTCCACCGACTCGTCGTCGGTGAGCACGTAGGGCACCTCGATGATGTTCAGGGAGGAGTGCTGCTTCCTGATGGGAATCTGCTCGAAGGGGAAGCCCTCTGTAGTCTTTTCGGCGCGTCTCACCCGCCGTTTTCGGGCAGCTCGTTTAGTCCCTCGAGCGTCTTGCCTGGCAGCGGAGGCACTTGTCCGCCGTGACTCCGGGGACGTAGCGGCAGTCACGCCCTTGCCTCGTTTAGGCTCAGGTTCCTCATGAAGAGGCTCACTTGAGGTTCTCTTGTGAGGCCTTGTTGTTGTCAAGTTGTCAGGAGAGAGAGAGAGAGAGAGAGAGAGAGAGAGAGAGAGAGAGAGAGAGAGAGAGAGAGAGAGAGAGAGAGAGAGAGAGAGAGAGAGAGAGAGAGAGGAGGGGGGGGCTGGATAGGTTACATGGAGAGGGAAATGGAGGTGAGGTATGGATGGTGGAGGGTTAGTGTGTAGGTAACAGGAACTACCACGGGTAGGCCTCGCAACCTACATATTAAGCTAGGTAGCTTCCTACGTGCACATTATATAAATAGCACATTATCCTGTAGCTTCCTTATTTTCTTATGTTCTTATGTTCTAACATCCGGGTTACCAGTTACCTTCCCAGGTTTCCCCGGGTAGTACCCATTTATCGCCCAAGCGCGTGGGTAGTTACCTAGGGGGGGGGGCGTAACCCAAGAGAGAAAAAGGAAAAACTGTCAAGTATTTAACTTTAATTAAGCTCGGCCTTCGCTTTAACATGAAGCTCGCGCGCGAGGGTGAGCGAAGAAAGTCGCTACAGAGAAGCGCGTGGCTGAAAAACTCTGCGGTGACGTCTTGCCGCGTTTCACTAACTCTACAGACTTTTATGCAATATTATATGTTTATTATCATTAGACTATTATTATTATTATAATTATAATTATTATCATTATCATCATTATAATTATGGTTATCATCATTATTATTGTTATTATTATTATTGTTATTGTTATTTTTCTATTATTATCATTATCAATACATCATTATTAGCTGTTACATAGACCACTGTATACAGTGGTCTATGGCTGTTATTAATGTTTTTTATTATCTATTATTGTTGTTATTATTGTTATTATTATTATTGTTTTTGTTATTGTTTTTATTATTATTATTATTATTATTATTATTATTATTATTAATATATCATTATCAGTTATTTTTTATTTTTTTATTATTATTATTGTTATTATTATTATGATTAATATTATTATTATTATTATTATTATTATTATTATTATCATTATTATTATACAGCCAGAGCGTTATCTATTTTTGATAAGGCTCGCTTCTCGCTCTCAGTGCGGCCGCACCCTAATTATTATTAATGCCTGCCATAATTTTTATTATAATCAGTATTACTATGTGTGTGTGTGTGTGTGTGTGTGTGTGTGTGTGTGTGTGTGTGTGTGTGTGTGTGTGTGGGCTAGGATAATGTAGCTTTAAAGTATTTACCTTCATGTCAAGATCCTCTCCTGAATAAGAATAAAATAATAAAAACATTTTGGAAGAAGAAGCGAACACGCTTAATTTCAGTCCGGTGGTAGTACATTATTATTGTTATACTTCTTTGCTATTCCTCGCCAGGCAGTATGTATAGACTGAGGAAAGCGTGGCAGCAAGGGTAGCACATGTAATAGGGGTGTAAAGATCCATTGTGGCTGAATGCACACTGTATATGCTCTTGAAGGCTGCCATGGGACTAAAGCTTTATATTTTTTAGAGCTTTAAAAGGAGACTTGATCATTTCATGGATAAAAGGTGAATGTAGGTAGTATTATAACAGGAACTACCTCGTATAGGTCTCGGGCCTCTTGTAACTTCCTTATTTTCTTATGTTCTTCTGATGTTCTTATGTTCTTTTTCCATCCTCTGGCAGAAAGTCTATTCTTTGGTGCGTTTGCGGTGTGATCAAAGCGCCAGAAAATTTATCACTCAAAATTTCAATGATAGGAGATAATAGGAGATAATAGGAAATAGGATACAGCTGCAATCAATCTAGGTCAATTAAGGTAGGTTCTTTATCACTTTAAGTCTATGTAGATGTGTTGTTTTTTATATGGTGTATTAAGAAGAAGAAGAAGAAGAAGTAGTAAGAAAGTTATGTAAATTAATCTAAGTTTTTTATCGCTTGAAGTATCTGCAGAGGCGTTTTTCATAGGTTTTTATGGTTAATTAAGAGTAAAAGGAAGTTATTTAAATTTTGTTCGGTTTTTGATCACTTGGTTTATTAAGAGTAAAATGAAGTTAGCTAAATTTAGTTCGGTTTTTTATCACTTTAAGTCTCTGTAAAGGTGTAATAGGAAATAGGATACAGCTCCAATCACAGGACCACTTTACACGGTACAAGGGCGAAAGGTGCGTCAAACTACCATCGAATTCCACAACAACCTCCCATAGGGCCATTACTGAACAATTCATCCCATCTCCTGTATGGGAAAAAAACCTAAAAAAAAAACCGTATCAGGGCCATAACACTGATAACCATGAATAACGACAAACCCATTCGGCCTCTATTTCCGGTGCAAATATCTGTTCGCTCTTCCCGGCCTCAGCTTTGCCTGTTTCCTTATCGCATCAAAGAAGGTCGCGTGCAGGCCGGGGTGAGCTGCAAACGGCGATCTGTTGCCAGGGAGCGTATAGGCAAGACATCCTGACTGTGCTTAATCCAGTGCCTACGTCATGGAAGAGAAAGATAGTTGCAGAGAGAGAAATAAGAATAGATACAGAGAGAGAGAGAGAGAGAGAGAGAGAGATGAATACATTTATGAATAAATAGATAGATAAGTATACTTGTATATGTATATATGTATGCACACACACACACACACACACACACACACACACACACACACACACACACACACACACACACACACACACACACACACACACATATATATATAATATATATATATATATATATATATATATATATATATATATATACGTATATATCTAATCATTAATCAATAAGCTAATATATCCACCAAATCAATTGATAAACACTATACGCACTGTGACGAAGATAGCATCAGGCAATGATAAATTAACCTTTACATCACAGGTAACGAAGCGTTGCATGTCTTTCAGGCATTGTGCGTGACACGTGTGTAAAAAAACGATAACTCATTCGAAACAGAAGTGCGCGGAAGTTATTTTCAGCATGAGCTGGTAACCCTCACAAGGTGTTTCCTGGTGCAAATATCCTGCATACCACATGTCTGCCTGGCGCGTTAAAGTGATAACATCCATCACCATAAGTACCACGGGCACACTTGTGAGTGACTCAGAGTGGAGAGAGAGAGAGAGAGAGAGAGAGAGAGAGAGAGAGAGAGAGAGAGAGAGAGAGAGAGAGAGAGAGAGAGAGGGAGAGAGAGAGAGAGAAGAGGAAGAGAGAGAGAGAGAAGAGAGAGAGAGGGGGTAGAGAGAGAGGAGAGAGAGAGAGAGAGAGAGAGAGAGAGAGAGAGAGAGAGAGAGAGAGAGAGAGAGAGAGATGTTTTATGTAGGTACGAGTAATTAAAGTAATAATTACAGCAGATGCTGATATGCTGATATGCAATAGGTATGTTCAAAGCATAGTGTAGGCGGTGGCCGAGTGGTTGGCGTCTGGAAGTGGCAAGCTCGGTGTACCGAGTTTGAATCCCGCCAGGTGCAAAAATCTTTAGGCAATCGTTGAGTGGCCTAAGAACACCCACAGTTAGAGGTAAAAGGAGTAGAAAGTTGAGAAACACGTGTTGAGAGTGTTACATAAATGCATCAAGACACCCAAACGAAGGAGACGGGTAGTGGACCAGCAGGGTCATTCCCGTGATATAAGTGACGAAGTATGAAGTATGATAGAAGCTGTCAAGTAGTTAAAGGGATGCAATAAAGGCGATGTAGGAAAAGTGCTTACGGCTATAGTTATCAGGGTAGAACCGTAGAACAATAAATAACGGATTCAAGCTGGAAAAGCGTATATTTAAAAAGGAAACAGGGAAATACTGGTTCACAAATAGGGTGGTAAATGATTGGAATGGACTCAGTCGTCAGGTGGTCAGTGCGGAGTCAATAGGGATCTTTAATATTTAATCTTTAAGGAGTCTAGATAAATTCATAGATGGGGATGAAAGGTGGAGGTAGGTAGTGTTAAGTAATAGGAACTACCACGTGTAGGTCTCAGTGCCTCTTGTAGCTTCCTTATTAGCTTATGTTCTTATGTTCTTATGTTCTAAGTAAGATGAACAAGGGAATGCAGCCGAGTAACTGGTGTTAACGAAAATAATCACTTCTCACTTTGGTTAAAAGATTTTCTTAGTTCAGAAATTCCTACTAGATATTTGTTTTTACGATATTCTTGCCTGGTCTACTTACAGATACGTGTTCATTATACTGTAGTGTTCAATTGTGGTTAATTTGTCCCATGAACCAAACACGTCATTGTAACACCAGTTCCCTAACAAGAGACTGAGGAGAGGTGGTGTCGGATTCCCCATATCGATATTTCACACCTGCTGTGCTGTGCTGGGAAGCTCATGTCAGTTCATTCTTTCTTCCCTCACAACAGCGTGGTGCCTACCCATGACTGATACCCTATAGTCTATTTTTTTTAACGAGGCAAAAATTCCATTCTATCATAAGGTCTCATGCTTAAAGTGTTGCCTATGTTTACCTGATAATATGGTTAACTATGATAAAATACAGCTGAAATTAAGAAGAAGCGTGGTATTCCCTTCTCCTGGCATCAAATATCAGTCAGTAAGCAGCAAGGGGTCAGGATTTTTTGCTTCGTAAAAAACCCAGAGTATAGCTATGCATTCTCCAGTGATTGGGTTAATACGCTACACATTGATCTCTGAATGCATGTCACAAGACGAACACAGTATTATTCTGCCTCACAGGTTTCTCAGTTGTTGTATTCGTGTTACAGAAAATCTGGCGAAGCTGAAACAGTAATGATTTCATTCTTACTCTTTTAAGCGGCGTCCAGTTAGCGTAAAACTCTTGCGAAGCTGAAACTGTAATTATTTCATCCTTTTTCTGTTAAGCGGCGTCCAGTTAGCTTAAAACACTTGCAAAGCTGAAACTGTAATATTTATCTTATTCTTATTCTTTTAAGCGGCGTCCAGTTAGCGTAATCACTGTTTCTTTTATCGAGGCATCAGGCAGGGCCGGATTTAGGTATGTGGAGGCGGCGACCCCCTGGACAGCTTTCACCAGTGGAGGCCCTTGCTGCCTAATAGCGGCGATGACACATATTATAACAGGCGTCCATATAGTATACTTTTTCATAATCCAGTACCTACTTAATGGAAGAGAATGTATTTGCAGAGAGAGAAATAAGAATATATACATAGATAGATAGAGAGAGAGAGAGAGAGAGAGAGAGAGAGAGAGAGAGAGAGAGAGAGAGAGAGAGAGAGAGAGAGAGAGAGAGAGAGAGAGAGAGAGAGAGAGAGAGAGAGAGAGAGAGAGAGAGAGAGAGAGAAAGTTGATTCATAAATTTCAGATTAAATATTAAATTAATCAGAATTAAAGTACAGAGATTCTCAGCAAAAATACCAACAATTTCCTAATGTATTTTTTTCTTCATGAAATATGTGGAGGCCCGGAACTGCCCAGCTTGTCTATACGTCACTGGCCCTGCTGGTTTGAAGCCATCTATCTAATATACTATAGGAGTAGCCGTGTGTCTGTCTGTCTGTCTGTCTGTGTGTCTGTCTGTTTTGGGTAGCCGAAACGTAAATTCAATTTTGATGCGAGTAGGCTCAAAAAATTGTAAATAAATCGTAGGTGGTAAGCGGCTTGGTCCCATGTCGATTGAATAATTTTGAAGGGGGGTTTTGGGCTAAAAACACTTAAAAACAGGAAGAAAATCTATGGTAATATCTTGCCGCATTTCACTAACTCCGTAGACTCATGGACTTACCGTTTGTGTGTGTGTGATTGTGTGTGTGTGTGTGTGTGTGTGTGTGTGTGTGTTGTGTGTGTGTGTGTGTGTGTGGTGTGTGCGTGCATGCATGTGTGTGTGTGTGTGTGTGTGTGTGTGTGTGTGTGTGTGGTGCGTTGCTTTGGGGTGCAGTGCGTGCGTGCGTGCTGCGTGCGTGCGTGCGTGCGTGTGTGTGTGTGTGTGTGTGCGTGTGTGTAATAGTGTGTGTGTGTGTGTGTGTTTGAAGAACAAGCGTGGGGCTGGGGTGAGGCAGGCGTGGGGCTGGGGTGAGGCAGGCTACGGGGGTGATAGGTGGTCTACCCCGAGGCACTTTGACCAGTGACCAACGACAGCAACATCACGATTGTAGTTTGCACGCACATTGTTGTCTAACATATACTACTACTACAAAAATCAATAAGTGGGTCCGAAGGGCCTACAAGCACTTGTGGTATCCTATGTAGCTATCCTCTCTGCCGTTCCTCCGGTGCATACGTCAACCAAACCTGATCTCTGCGATGAAATAGATTCACTGCAGCTCCACCACGTTGAGAATGTGACTTTACGTCACTTTAGGATTAGTGACGGATATATTGATGCATAACCAGAGAGCGGAAAGCGTGTACAAGTGGCGTAAGAACATAAGGAAGCTACAAGCAAAGTAACTAATACTATTAGTTATTTTGGCTACAAGAGGACGTGAGACCTACACGAGGTAGTTCTGTTACTTAACTCTACCTACATCCACCTTTCATCCCCATCCATGAATTTATCCAGACTCCTTTTAAAGTCTCCTATAGACTCCGCATTGACCACCTGACGACTGAGTCCATTCCAATCATTCACCACCCTATTTGATGGCGCAAGAGGCACAGGGCTTCTGAAATAATTATACGATCATCCGAGTAAAGCAAGATATTGAAAAATCACCAGTAATCAGTAGATGAAGGGTTAGGCAACACCAGTGACCGGGTTGAAGGTGTTGAAGGATTTCAGGGAAGGTGAGTGGCAGCCTCGGTATCGCTGCCATCTGCCGGCCAGCAGTAACACTTCGCAGTGGCCGGGTGGTGGGACAGTGGTCGCATGCTCTGTAAATAATGTGTTAAACCATCATTACTCTAGCCACTGTCTTGCCTAGCTTGGGATTATAAGTGCAGCAGTGTACGGCCGAGCCACTGAGTGCATGTGGAGGGATGTTAGTCGCGTTAGGATGGGTAAAACGTGAGTGAAAGTTAAGTCGTCTGCTGGCGAGCGGGTGAGGAGGGAGGGAAGGGATGCTGGCTCACCAAAGCAACAACCACCACCACCGCCACTCCTTCGTCTGCCCACACGTGAAGGTAAAACTTTTATCCATATCCTTGTATAATATAATGCATGGGTGACCAGGGCATGTAGTGGGCGAGGAGAGGGAGTGTATGGGTGAGTGTAGGACTGTAGGGGTGCAGGTGGGTGTGTATGTGCAGGTAGGACATGAGAGAGGGCTGGTTTGAGTGAGGATCCTTCAAAGGTTTTTATGATTGGAGTGTGAGAGCATGATTAGCCGCCGGGAGGAGATCAGGACACGCACACACACACACACACACACCACCACTCAAAGGGATAAGAATACATGCTACTATACCTGCAAATACCTGTCTCCCTACACGAACTATTATGTCATAGCCTATAGGTACAGTATAATGATATAAATGATGGATGAAATGCGTGGGTAGAAATATTCATGGTATAAATAAAGAACATACGACGTGGGATATATGCTTGGTAAGCTTAACATGTAAATCACAAACATTATATTCTTGCGTTCCAGTATTCATGAGACAGCAGGTTTGTCCACTTTTTTTGTTCTTGAGAGAGAGAGAGAGAGAGAGAGAGAGCTTCGTGTGGTAGAGAGTCCTTCATGTGGTAGGTAGGTAGAGATAGAGAAAGAGAGAGCGCGCTTCATGTGGGAGAGAGAGCTTCGTGTGGTAGGTAGGTAAGTAAAGAGAGAGCGCTTCGTGAGAGAGAGAGAGAGAGAGCCCTTCATATGTTAGAGAGAGCTTCGTGTGGTAGGTAGGTAAGTAAAGAGAGAGCGCTTCGTGAGAGAGAGAGAGAGAGAGAGCCCTTCATATGTTAGAGAGAGCTTCGTGTGGTAGGTAGGTAAGTAAAGAGAGAGAGCGCTTCGTGTGGGAGAGAGAGAGAGAGACCTTCGTGTGGTAGGTAGAGAGAGCGCCCTTCATGTGGTAGAGAGAGAGAGAGAGAGAGAGACCTTCATGTGGTAGGTAGAGAGAGAGAGAGAGCCCTTCGTGTGGTAGGCAGTATTTTGTTTAGTAGCGCGCAAGTGTTGAGCCGATGAGTGGATCAGTCTGTCATGCGAGTGCGTTGATAGCGGGGGCGGTGCACAGATACCGATTGACGACCACGCTATCGCCGCCACTACTGTTTAAATCACCTACGACAACATGAACCAAACCGACGGGTGATGTTATTCTGAGGATAATAACCACCTTATACTACTACTACTACTAATACCACCACGTTTTTTTTTCAAGGTGTGTGTGTGTGTGTGTGTTTGTATTTACCTAGTTGTGTTTTACAGTTTTGTTGGGAAAATAACCACCTTATACTTCTACTACTACTACCACCACGTTTTTAATTCCGAGGTGTGTGTGTGTATTTATTTACCTAGTTGTGTTTTACAGGGCCTGAGGTACGTACACTCGTGTGGTCCCGTCTCCGTATCTACATGTATCCATTCTTTCTTTCAACTGGTGCACACTCTTTGCCGATATCACCTCATTTAGTCCATTCCAAACTTCTACATTTCTATGAGGGAAGCTGTTCTTGTGTTTGTGTGTGTGTGTGTGTGTGTGTGTACGGGATATGAGGTAAGCTTGTGTAGATAGTGTCGTGTTTGTTCTATCTGCTTTTTTTTCCGGTTTTCTAATGTACGAGTGTGTATGTTCGTTGCATGCCCTACCGATTCTGCTGCCGTGGTGTCTCTTTACACAGCTGAGTGTCTTATTTTAGTATCATTCTTTTGTATTTTTGTTTGTGATAAACCTTGTTATCCAGTTGTCTCTTGATATAGCTATCCTCGCTATCCACTCGTTTAGTTTATTCTCTGTAGTATTGAAGTTTATAATTCTCTCTCTCTCTCTCTCTCTCTCTCTCTCTCTCTCTCTCTCTCTCTCTCTCTCTCTCTCTCTCTCTCTCTCTCTCTCTCTCTCTCTCTTACTTGTCCTATCCTGATATTTGACATAAAATTTTTGCCTAGCTATATCTTCTTTATTATATTTATTCAGCCACTCTAAAACCTCGATTTGATTGCAGCTAACTTTACGCCTCTCCAATTATGTAAATTCAGAAGCTTCATTCTTCTGATAAGTTGCACATACCATCTATTATTTTCGCCATCCTCCTCTGTACTGACTCGAGCAATCCTATATCTGTTTTTTAACCCCTTCACGCCCAGATCTTTCCTTTGCTGTATAAAATCGTCTGTTGTCGAGCCATAAAATTACAAAAAGTAACTGAATATACCAAATTAGTTAGTCGACAAGGATACTAAACAGGTCATAGCTATAAAATATTGTTTAGATTCACTAAAAATCATCTAATGGTACCCAAATTACAATGGAAATTCCGTTCTGGGCCTCAAGGGGTTAATACAGAGACTAAAACTACACTGCATAGTCGAGGTGGGGTCCTATAGGTGTACTAGAGCCAAATACAGCTTTAAAACAACTTACGGTCTTCAGCTTTGAACGCTCATGGCAGTGAATCATAATAGCACTTAATAAGCTTTATCCCTCTGGCCTCGATACACTGTTCTCATAGGCTACTCAAATCCCTCTCATGTTTCTATTTTGTGTCGCTCCTGTTCCAATGGTTTGTTAGCCTGAGTACTGTTCTTGTCTGTAGTGTGTAATGTGATAATGTGCGTGAGTGATCATGGTATTGGCATGAGGTATAGGGCGGTGACATGCTTCTATATCCCAACACCACATCACAGGATAGGTATGTGAGTAATATGTCGCCTCTCTCTCTCTCTCTCTCTCTCTCTCTCTCTCTCTCTCTCTCTCTCTCTCTCTCTCTCTCTCTCTCTCTCTCTCTCTCTCTCTCTCTCTGTGGCTGAAGATACGGTTTGTTCTTTAGTTTTATTAAATGATGTAACTCTCTCTCTCTCTCTCTCTCTCTTCTCTCTCTCTCTCTCTCTCTCTCTCTCTCTCTCTCTCTCTCTCTCTCTCTCTCTCTCTCCTATGGCTGAAGATATGGTTTGCTCTAGTTTTATTAATGATGAACTCTCTCTCTCTCTCTCTCTCTCTCTCTCTCTCTCTCTCTCTCTCTCTCTCTCTCTCTCTCTCTCTCTCTCTCTCTCTCTCTCTCTCTTACCTAAAGATCGGTCAGTACGTGCTCCAAGCTCTATCCGGCAGGGTAAAACTGGCGATCGCGAGTCCAGTTCACGTGGGCATGACCGTGGGTGAATTACACACACACACACACACACACACACACACACACACACACACACACACACACACACACACACACACACACACACACACACACACACACACACTGTAGGGTAACCAATTAACGTAAGCCAATGACTCATTATTCTATCATTATCTGCCTTCACATACACAAGGGCGAGAATCATACGGTAGTGGCAGATAAAGTAAATACATGGATGCCCACGTGATGAGAGAGAGAGAGAGAGAGAGAGTTACATCATTTAATAAAACTAAAGAACAAACCGTATCTTCAACCACACAGAGAGAGAGAGGTTACATCACAAACAATAACACTAAAACCACGTAGCAAACTGCAGCTCTCGTCGTAACACAGGTGAAAGCTTCCAACCACTTGCCCTTCCTTCCGTCCTTCCTTCACGACTCCCACGTGTGCTTCCCACCAGTGTGTTGTTGTTGCGGTGCCGCTTTACCCTTTAGGCCGGTGGAGGGAGTAGAGGTGGAGGAGGCATAACGGCGTCATACAGGGAGGCGGTGGGGAAATGGGGGAAGCCTTGCGGACACTGTTAAGGTCGAGAGGTCAAGGCAAGAATTCAAGGACGTAAGGCTCATCACAGCACTTTGTTGACATGGGGAATCAAGAAGTATTGTTTATAGATAGAGATGATACTGTAAGCCTTAACCCCTTGAGACCCAGAACGTAATTTCCATTGTAATTTGACACAAGGGCGAGAATCATGCGGTAGTGGCAGATAGAGTAAATACAGATGCCCAAGTGAAGATAGAGAGAGAGAGAGAGAGAGAGAGATAGGTCAGCCAAGAACCCAGTAACGTAGGGCTTATCACAGCACCTTGTTGACATAGTGAGTGATAGTGAATCAGGAAGTACTGCATATAGATGGAGATGATACTGTCAGCCTTAAATATATTATGATGTTAGGTTAGTTAGAGCTTAGAAGTTTGGTGTTATGTAATGTTCTATACGTTGTCATTATGTTATCTATTGAAAGGAAACACAGGTAAAGGTAGAACGTAGGTGTTGATACTTGATTATATTAGTAGACGCTATGCTTGTAATGTAAGGGGTTATAATGGCCACAATACACACATGCGCCTCTACTTAACTCTTCACTGAATGGCCCTATTACGTAAACACTATTGACTAACACCCACACAAAGAGTACAAAGAGAAGGCCTAACAAACCATAACTGGCACCGTGAGTTAATATATATAAATAACTTTCTTTCTCTGGCAACATTAACAGTGGGGCAAAAGAGAGATCATTTATGAATGCCCAATTTGCCCATATAACATTTTAAGATTGTTTTATCATTTTTATGTAAGGCTAATGTAAGTAAGGTAAGGTTCTATGTAAGGCTAATGTAAATAAGGTAAGGTTTTATGTAAGGCTAATGTAAGTTTTGTAAGAGATGTAAATAAACTAAAATAACTAACTAAAACAAACCTCAGTCTTAATTTATTTGATGGCAGTATCGATCTGAGGTTTGTTTTAGTTAGTTATTTTAGTTTATTTACATCTCTTACAAAACTTACATTAGCCTTACATAAAACCTTACCTTATTTACATTAGCCTTACATAGAACCTTACCTTACTTACATTAGCCTTACATAAAAATGATAAAACAATCTTAAAATGTTATATGGGCAAATTGGGCATTCATAAATGATCTCTCTTTTGCCCCACTGTTAATGTTGCCAGAGAAAGAAAGTTATTTATATATATTAACTCACGGTGCCAGTTATGGTTTGTTAGGCCTTCTCTTTGTACTCTTTGTGTGGGTGTTAGTTATTAGTGTTTACGTAATAGGGCCATTCAGTGAAGAGTTAGTAGAGGCATGTATGTATTGCGGCCATTATAACCCCTTAGCATAGCGTCTGTTATGAAGGGTTTTTAATAGGGTATGGTAGGTGTTATGTGAGAGACTAATGCATGTGTACTGTTAGAAGGCATCGTGTGTAATGTACTACCCTGGTTTGAAGTGTGTAAGTGTATCCATCCATCTCCACTCCTGAGTAGACGTTTGCGGATGAAAGGTGGATGTAGTAACACTCAACTATTTCAACACTCTTTCATCTCAAAATAGGGAACAACTGGTTCACAAATAGGGTGGTAAATGATTGGAATGGACTCAGTAGACAGGTAGTTAGTGCGGAGCCATTAGGGAGCTTTAAAAGGAGGCTAGACAGTTTCATGGTTGGGGATGAAAGGTGGATGTAGGTAGTGTTAAGTAACCGGAACAACCTCGTGTAGGTCTCGCGGCCTCTTGTAACTTTCTCATTTTCTTATGTTCTTATTTGTGAACTGACTAAAAACTGTCCTTGAGCTTGAGCTTGGCTTGGGGGGGATAAACTTACTTAGAAACTTTGCTAGAAACGATTTTGTATGAGAAGTGAGCTTTCCGGCGTCTGGCGGACTTAATGTAGGTGTTACGGCAATGTCGAGGGCACTCTTCCGATAGAGTTTTCTGCGCTCTACAACTTTGTCCTCAGTGAAATTTATCGAATCTCGAAAGTAAGTGGCTTTTCTGTGAGTTTAAAGTGAAATGGGGTGGCTTTCAGGTGAGCTTCGTGGCGTCTGGCGGACTTAGTGTAGGTCTGAATGTAATTTTGAGGCCACATTTCCGATAGAGTTTGTGGCCCTCTACAACTTTGTCATCAGTGAATTTTTTTGAATCTCGACCGTAAGGGGTATAGGGCTAAAAGGCAGTATAATGGAGTCATATATGGGTCAGCATGATTGTATACCAAAACAAAACTGGGTCGTCATGTATGGTTAAGTGCTTATATATAGACTTGTGCCCGGCTAGAGGTATAGGACTGAGTGAAGCTTGTGTCGGCCTGAGAGGAGACTGTACATTTGATAAGGCTTTTGTTACCGTGTTATACTGAAGTGGAAACCAAGACTTCAATGTACGTAATTCCTTTGTGGTCGTACGTGTGTGAAAGTCTGTAGGTATGATGTGTCTTGTTCTACTTTAGTGCTTCATTTTTTCCTTTCTCTCTCTCTCTCTCTCTCTCTCTCTCTCTCTCTCTCTCTCTCTCTCTCTCTCTCTCTCTCTCTCTCTCTCTCTCTCTCTCTCTCTCTGCTTCCCACCTTCCCTTTCTCCTCCCCCCCCTCCCTCCCCCGCCTCCTCCCTTCCCTACCTCCACAGTGCGAGTACCTACAAACGGAAGTCGAATATAGGCAGACTCGTGACATCAGAGGTAAAAATGTTCCTTCCTCCTATTTGTTGCCATCGACTGGAAGGGAAATGAGGGAGGGAAGGAGGGAGGAGGGATGGGAATAAAGAGTGAGAGAGAAAAAAAGGTATTGGCTAAGTACAGAGAGAGAGGGAGGGACGGAAGGAGGAAGGAGGAAGGAGGGATGGGAATAAAGAGAGAGAGAGAGAGATAAAAAGGTATTGGCTAAGTACAGAGAGAGAGAGAGGGAGGGACGGAAGGAGGAAGGAGGGATGGGAATAAAGAGAGAGAGAGAGATAAAAAGGTATTGGCTAAGTACAGAGAGAGAGGGAGGGACGGAAGGAGGAAGAGGATGGGAATAAAGAGAGAGAGAGAGATAAAAAGGTATTGGCTAAGTACAGAGAGAGAGAGAGGGAGGACGGAAGAGAAGGAGGGATGGGAATAAAGAGAGAGAGAGATAAAAAGGTATTGGCTAAGTACAGAGAGAGAGAGGGAGGGAAGGAGGGAGGAAGGATGGGAATAAAGAGAGAGAGAGAGAAAAAGGTATTGGCTAAGTACAGAGAGAGAGAGGGAGGGAGGAGGGATGGGAATAAAGAGAGAGAGAGAGAGAAAAAGGTATTGGCTAAGTACAGAGAGAGAGAGGGAGGGAAGGAGGGAGGAGGGATGGGAATAAAGAGAGAGAGAGAGAAAAAAAGGTATTGCCTAAGTACAGAGAGAGGGAAGGAGGAAGGAGGGATGGGAATAAAGAGAGAGAGAGAGAGAGATAAGAAAAGTATAAGTACGGAGATAGAGGGAGGCAGATGTCGATTTTTTTAGGGGGGTCTCAGAAGTATGTGTGTGTGACGTTAATCAAACCCTCAAGGGTCCTGACTGATACGTGCCTTGTGGGATGGCTGCCTTAGTGGCGGTGGTGATGGTGGTTGAGGTGGTGATGATGGTTGAGGTGATAGCATCTTCAGACATTACATCATCGCACGTTGAAGTGTTGTCGTCGATTATGAAAAAAACTATATATAAGGGTTATTCTCCTACGTATGTATGTATGTATGTATGTATGTAGTACGTGTATGGTAGTACATGTTTTTTTGAAGGGATCGAGGGTCTATTATCAAGTTTTCTGACATAGTTTTCCGTCCATAGGATGTGACTGACTATGTAAAGCAAAGGAACATACATACACATTAATTAACACTTCGTAATTCTTCCTATATATCACTTGCCAGATAATGTTTAATCTTTATCACCTTTCGTGTGTGTGTGTGTGTGTGTGTGTGTGCTTCGGTATGTATGAAGTAGTTAAGAAACATACATTGTGTACTATCATTAAGAGTCACGCAAGGAAGGGAGAAAGGGGAAGAAAGGGAGAGGGAAGGAATGTGGGCGAGAGAGAAGCTAAGGAGGCAGAATTGGGGGAGTATGTGAAGGAGGTAGGGCGAAGGAGAGGTAATGGGGTGGGGTGGGGGTATTATGCACGTATACAGGATGGAGGAGGAGTGTTTTACCATAAATTTTGAACATGTGAAAGGCCTTAACCCCTTGAGGCCCAGAACGTGATTTCCATTGTAATTTGGCTACCATTAGACGATTTTTACTTAATATTCGCAATGTTTTATAGATATGACCTGTTTAGCATCCTTGTCCATTAGCTAATTTGGTTTATTTAGTTACTTTTTCGTAGTTTTATGGCTAATAATAGACGGTTTCATATAGCAAAGGAAAGATCTGGGCGTGAAGGGGTTAAAGAAGAATTAGATAATTATTTTTTGATTGATCACCGAAGTACGAACTATAAACCTAAGTGTTATAACTTCAAATTCTGTATGGAATGTAATAAAGAAAGACCAATGTATATGAAAAGAGAGAGAGAGAGAGAGAGAGAGAGAGATTCAGATTCAGATTCAGATTCAATACTTGTATTCACAATTGAAATACAGTTGTGAAAAAGACAGAGAGAGAGAGAGAAAAAAAAAATACTGTACATAAATAAGTAGGCATAATCTAAATAACAGAAAACAAGCATAAGTATTACAACTGTGGAGCAAGTGGGCGAGACGGGATGAAAATCTAAAGATCCTTATATGGAATTCATGGTTAACCAGTCATCATCATTCACAAACTCGTTTATCAGTTAAGGAGGTATGCAGTTAAGCCCCCTATCTACATGTCTCATAAAATCACCGTGGATGTCTGAGGTCTGTAATGATAATAATAATAATAATAGTAATACTTTCATTTGCACCCGAAGGCATACATTAAAAAAAACCAAAAAAAACCAGCAACATATTATACATACATGAGGAAATGAACCCCTTGAGACCCACAACGTAATTTCCATTGTAATTTGGGTACCATTAGACGATTTTTAGTGAATATTAGCAATATTTTAAGGATATGACCTGTTTTGTATCCTTGTCGACTAACTAATTTGGTATATTAAGCTACTTTTCGTAATGTTATGGCTAACAACAGACGATTTTTTATAGCAAAGGAAAGATCTGGGTTTTTATAGCAAAGGAAAGATCTGGGTTTTTATAGCAAAGGGAAGATCTGGGTTTTTATAGCAAAGGAAAGATCTGGGTTTTTATAGCAAAGGAAAGATCTGGGTTTTTATAGCAAAGGAAAGATCTGGGTTTTTATAGCAAAGGAAAGATCTGGGTTTTTATAGCAAAGGAAAGATCTGGGTTTTTATAGCAAAGGAAAGATCTGGGTTTTTATAGCAAAGGAAAGATCTGGGTTTTTATAGCAAAGGAAAGATCTGGGTTTTTATAGCAAAGGAAAGATCTGAGTTTTTATAGCAAAGGAAAGATTGGGTTTTTATAGCAAAGGAAAGATCTGGGTTTTTATAGCAAAGGAAAGATCTGGGTTTTTATAGCAAAGGAAAGATCTGGGTTTTTATAGCAAAGGAAAGATCTGGGTTTTTATAGCAAAGGAAAGATCTGGGTTTGAAGGGTTAAGTACTACTAAAGCAAATAAAATATATATAATGTTAATAGTAACGCTCTTTTGCTACCATTAACAGCATGCGTGGCAACAGCCTTCTTGATGTCATATTTAGTTCAGTGTTAGTTCATCTTATCCAGTGTAGAGTTTGATTTGTGGCTGTCTGTTGATAAGAGTTCCTTAGAGATACAGATAGTTAGATTGGTATAATGATTTCGTAGGCTACACATCACAGAGAGAGAAAGAGAGAGAGAGAGAGAGAGAGATTTTGACCAATAGTAATTACAGAGAACTAAGTATAATTTATAGTAGTAATAATTGTTGTTTTTATTGTTGTTGTTCTTGAAATTAGTGAGCAGCTACACACACACAGATAGAGAGAGAGAGAGAGAGAGAGAAAAAAAAAAAAAAGTCCAATAATTACAGAGAACTACTACCGTAGATAACAGTGAAGTCGCCACCTGCAGTGAAGTCGCCAGGCGCCAAATATTACGAATTATAGCATCACTACTGATTTTTATGTGCCACTGAAGATGTTACACAGTAGTTCATATCATGATTGTATAATCTACCCTGTTTCAGAGTTGTGTTATGCTTTATATCTACAAATATAACTGTTGCGCATTTTGCTTCTCACGTTTTTCTTCGCGCGATGACCGACAGTAAACAATAGCTTTTCGGGCGACAGGACACAGACTTGCCAGATCTTTCAAACTTTAATAAAATTTATTTTCACGTTGGCAGAGGAATTTTTATATATCCAAGCCTCTTCCGCAGCTAATATATATAGAGACTTGTTTTACTTTACCTCTAATTTCCCTGAATTCCCCAGAGTGGCGACTCAACTGTTGGGTTAAAATACTAGCTGGCGACTTTACTGTAGTAGGTATAGTGAGGTCGCCACTCGGTTTTATTTTTGTAATGTGTTCATTTATAGCCCTAATATGACACAGATGAAGACGCAAAATGACACAGACTCTCCAGATAGCCCCTTCTAACTTTCCTGAAATCATGGATGTACAAATGTAAGTATTAACGCCACCACACGTTTGTAAATAACAAAGAAACGTAGAACTGGCGACTTCACTGTTATCTACGGTAAGTGGTAGTAATTGTTGTTTATATTGTTGTTGTTCTTGTAATTAGTGAGCAGCTATAATCTCAACGAGTATAAAGGACTCAGCGTATAGGCCAAAGAAATTACTACATTCCTTTTCTCCGTTAAAAAGTAAAAGTAAAAAGAGAAAAAATAAAAAGTAAACATAAAGTAAACACTACTCTCCCTCCCCCCCAAAAAATAATACAAGTAGAAACAGGAGTATGCATAAATGATAGAAGTATTATTAGATTGTCCTTCGCACATTACCCTAATACGGCTTCACACACACACACACACACACACACACACTCTTGTTTCTCTTGTTTGTTTTGTTTAGAGGATAATGCCTCAGAGCCATAGTGATCTACCGCTGCTGCATATTAGTGTTGGCCGAAGCCACCACCCCGGGGGGGGGGGGGGTTACAAACCCCTGGCTGGCACCCGGTACCCATTCACTGCTGGGTGGACAGGGGCTAGTGATTTAAGAAAGACCACCCATCTATCTTTCGCTCCGCCCGGGGATCGAACCCGGGACTTCTCGGTTGTAAGCCGAGCGTGCTAACCACTACACTACGGAGTTCACACACACACACACACACACACACACACACACACACACACACACACACACACACACACACACACACACACACACACACACACACACACACACACACACACACACACACACACACACACACACACACACACACACACACACACACACACACACACACACACACACACACACACAGTTACACTACGGGGAACTCCGTAGTGTAAGGGATAGCACGCTCGGCTCACAACCAAGAAGTCCCGGGTTCGATCCCCGGGCGGAGCGAAGACAGACGGGCGGTCTTCTTAAAACCCGAGCCCCTGTCCACCCAGCAGTGAATGGGTACCGGGTGTTAGCCGGGGGTTTGTGACCCCCCTCCCGGGGTGGTGGCTTCGGCCAACACTAAGCACTGAGGATGAATGATAAAATAAATGTTGATATGGAGACGGGGCCATACGAGCGTTGCTCAGGCCCTGTAAAATACAACTAGATGAATACAACT
>JACEEZ010006178.1:117500-147500 GCA_016584305.1 Chionoecetes opilio | reverse complement strand
GGAAATTAAAGTTAGTAGGTGAGTTAAGAGTAAGTGATGAGCGGAAAGTTGGACGGAAGTAGCAGATCAAGTCAAGTAAAAGTACAATATTAAATAAAGTAGAAAGAAAAAAGTAAAAAAAAAGAGTTACCTACAGGGAAAAAATTACTAATAATGTAGAAAGAAAAAAAGATTAAAAAAAGTAAGAAAAAAAGATTAAAAAAAGTAAGAAAAAAGAGTTACCGGGAAAAAATAATAATATGCAGAAAGAAAAAAGTAAGAAAAAAAGTAAAAAAAAAAAAGATTAAAAAAAGTAAGAAAAAAGAGTTACCGGGAAAAAATAATAATATGCAGAAAGAAAAAAGTAAGAAAAAAAGATTAAAAAAAGTAAAAAAAAAAGATTAAAAAAAGTAAGAAAAAAGAGTTACCGGGAAAAAATAATAATATGCAGAAAGAAAAAAGTAAGAAAAAAAGATTAAAAAAAGTAAAAAAAAAAAAAAGATTAAAAAAAGTAAGAAAAGAGTTACAGGGAAAAAATTATAATATGCAGAAAGAAAACAGTAAGAAAAAAAGATTAAAAAGAACAAAATATATTAGCCTCAGTCCCTGTTCTGTGTTAGGTCAAGTGTTAGGGCGTATCTTCAAGGCATTTAAACAGTCTAGTGGTAACCTCCAGGACCCTCTTCAATTATCGTATCCTTAAGACATCACAGGTTAGTGTTATATATATATATTTTTTAATTACCTCAATCCCTGTGGCTGTATTGGATGTGGTGTGGAATGGCGACCTCATTAGTGGCTGGTCGATACAATGCAAGTTACAAGGCTACAAGGGCCATTTACAAAGCCCTTAACCCCATGAGACCCAGAACGTAATTTCCATTGTACTTTAGGTATACCATTACTCGATTTTTAGTGAATATAAGCAACATTTTATATATATGACCTGTTTAGTATCTTTGTCCACTAACTAATTTGGTATATTCAGTCACTTTTCGTTATTTTATGGCTCGACAACATACATTTCTTTATAGCAAAGGAAAGATTTGGGCGTGAAGAGGTTAATATAGGGTTCATTTCTTATCACCGGTGCCACCATTTATAGACCTTATATTAACAATACAAGATAAAAGGCATTTAATAGAAGGGGAGGGTTGGAAAAAATAATAGAAATCCGTTTTAGTCTACGTGTTATGGTACAGTGATAGTATATATAGTTGTTATTACCGAGTCAGTCATTCATATGCTCATCACGTAGCCTTCTACTTTATAACATCATGTACAGTCAGCATTCTCTCTCTCTCTCTCTCTCTCTCTCTCTCTCTCTCTCTCTCTCTCTCTCTCTCTCTCTCTCTCTCTCTCTCTCTCTCTCTCTCTCTCTCTCTCTCTCTCTCTCTCTCTCTCTCTCTCTCTCTCTCTCTCAACAGTCAACAAAAATGTCCTGTCAGTCTGGAAATGCGTAACGTTGCTCGCCCACTACTCTCTCTCTCTCTCTCTCTCTCTCTTCTCTCTCTCTCTCTCTCTCTCTCTTCTCTTCTCTCTCTCTCTCTCTCTCTCTCTCTCTCTCTCACACAGGCCTCTTATGAAACGGTAGGTAAGTAAGTAGATCACCCCCCCCCCCACCCACCCACCCACCACCCACCCACCACCCCACCCACACACACCACACACACACCAAAAACCACACACACACACACACACACACATCCACCGTAATCATGAGCCCGTTATGAAATAGCTTTGCGGCCTAAAGCAGGAAAACATTCAGCCAATCCACCCGTGAATCAATAAGTTATGCAGGCAGGCCAACGGGTCATCAATGAGCTAATACTTAATTAAATAGTCGCTCAATGGATCAATAGTCTTGGTGAAGCTGATATTTTTTTTTTTTTTTATGTGATAGGCCTGAATGAAATATTCCGAGTACTCAAAGATAGATATTAGCACATGAGCCAGAACGAATACCATTGTATTTGGGTACCATTAGATGATTAGGTAATAGTATGGAAATATCTTTTTTTTTTTTTGTAGGGAAATGGGAAGGTTAGGGAAGAAGGTAGTGCTCTCTGAAGTGAAGGGGAAGGTAACTGTCCTGTATTTAGTTGTATAGTTATGGTGGAAGGGAGAGGGAGGAAAGGGTCATTAGAAGTAAAGGTATCAAGAAAAATATAAGGTAAGGTTAAGGTAGGGTATTATGTTACCCTTACTTCCAATATTTTGTTTCTATGTTACTTTATGTCTGCATTCGGCGAAGATTAAGACTATAAGTAAATGGTGGGGAGGGAGAGAGAGAGAGAGAGAGAGAGAGAGAGAGAGAGAGAGAGAGAGAGAGAGAGAGAGAGAGAGAGAGAAAGTGAGTGTGAGAAAAGTGTCTTGACTATAATTTATAGTGTAATTCTCTTGCAAATAATCGTACTCGTGTTCTTATACCGTAAAAAGCAAGATCTATATACTTTTAATAGTATGTCTATAGTAGTATAGATAGATAGCATGTCTAGTATGATAGTATAGATAGTATGTCTATTAATCTTGGTAAAAAGTAAGGTAAGGTTAGCTCAATTTCTACCACGTATAGCAACTTAGGAAGGGGATCATCTTGAGCTTCCAAATGCAAGGGAGTAATTAGTAACAGCTGCACCGTCGTCCAGCTGTTTATGTATCTGTACACCTGTGTCATGAATCACCAGGCACGTGGTTTTTTTTTTGCCTCTAATAATGACTTGACTTAGACGTGTACGTAGCATTGATTTTCGTGGTTGGAAATTTATTGATTGACGATAATTAATGTGTTCGAACTAATGCACACTAATAGCACACACACACACACACACACACACACACACACACACACACACACACACACACACACACACACATACACATACACACACACACACACACACACACACACACACACACACACACACACATTTTTTTAATTCGATAAGCCTGACATGAATATTTCTCGAGTATGTTAGCTGCTTAAAAAAGAAAGAATATGAAGTGATACATTATAGAAATATCCCAAATTTGAAAGTTGATATGATATTTGTTAGAGTGAATTGCTTGTTTCACAGTATAGGAGTTCACGTCATGGATCATTCTGCCTCGTGACGCGTATATGCCTTGTTGTGTTAACCCCTTGAGGCCCAGAACGTAATTTCTATTGTAATTTGACCACCATTAGATGATTTTTTTTATGAATATAAGCAATGTTTTTATAGATATGACCTGTTTAGTATCCTTGTCCACTAGTCAATTTCGTTTATTTGGTTACTTTTTGTAATTTTATGGCTAACAACAGACAATTTTTTATAGCAAAGGAAAGATCTGGGCGTTAAGGGGTTAAATTTTACATAAGAACATAAGGAAGCTACGAGAGGCCGCGAGACATACACTTGGTAGTTCCTGTTGACCACGTGTGACCCAAGTAAGGCGAGGAAGCCAGTCAAGAGATAGCCACATTAGCCAGTGTAGCCATGCATGCGTTAGCGGTGGGCGGAAGTAGGAGATAACTAAATTAAAAGTACAGTACAGTAAACCCTCTCTAAATCGAACCCGTATAATTCAAACTTCGGATAATTCGACCTGTTTCAGGCCAGTTCAAATTTTTCAATAACTCCATAATTCGAGCAAGTTTGAATTATCCTTAGCCTTACTAGTGGGAGTCCGACCTCTCCCATGCGGTGCGTGCCGCGGCTGCCCAGCGTGATCTGATATATGATAATTATGAAGAAGGCGGGAGGGGGAGGAGGAAGAAGGGGAGAGGAGAAGGAAGGGGGAGGAAGGAGGGACGAGGAGGGGAGAGGGGAAGGAGAAGGTAGGAGGTGGGACAAGGAAGCGAGGAGAGGAGGATGAGGAAGGAGGAGAGGAAATGGGAGGAGAAAGAACTATTTTTTTAAGTATTAACCTTCGATTTGTATACAATCCTTCAGAGTCCTTCACGGGCCTCTTTGCTCCTTCATGCATCCTACAGGAGTCATAGGAGGGCATTAGAAGTCCCACAGGATTGCTATAGTATTCCTAGGTTTTTATAAGTACTTTGATAATCGCATGGGTGGCTCAAATAAGGATTGATAATAATATTACTAATACTGAAAATATTAATACTGATCGTTGTATTGAAGTAATGATTAATCTAGCAATGTCTATCATATTTCTATGTCTTGTAGTAAGTTTTGTCTAATATGTGTTTTTTAAGGAATATCTGGAAGTATCATGTCATTGTGAATTGGCTGAAATAGGGACTTCTAATCATTGTAACTGAAAACTGACTTCAGATTCGTGTTCAGCATGCCCGAAAACTGCTAGGAACAAATTTTCAAGCAAATCTATTTTTCAAAAGATATTGCAAATTTTGCAAGGGTTATGCCTTGAATTCTTTTTTAAATCACGTTTTCGTTATTGTCTTCGTGACCCAACGCAATCATGCCTGACTGTAAGCGTGTCTCAAGAAAGCAGTAGATATACATCCGTGACGTTTTGTTCGTGTTCTTTTAATTCTTTACCAACGTGGCCTATAGACTGTGACCGTGATATTGTACTCCTGATGAGGCAGGCGTGCTCAGGCGTGCTCAGACCTCGCTGGAGTGGTGCGCCAAAACGTGTCCGGCAGACCCACCGCCAGATTAGAACAGCTGACTAGGGTAAACAAAACAACAATGGGAACAAATACCTATAAGTACATGCCTTCCACCTCACCTATATACCTATATGTAAAGGCACACATAAGACCACATAATAAGGATACGTTTGTCGGTGTTCTGAATTGCCTTTTATAGTTGAGGCCTATGGCTGCACGGGGAAGGGGAAAGGGTTCATTAAGTTTTCATTTGATTTTTTACCATACACCCCCCCTCTCCTCCTCCTCTCTCTCTCTCTCTCCTCTCTCTCCTCTCTCTCTCTCTCTCTCTCTTCTCTCTCTCCTCTCTTCTCTCTCTCTCTCTCTCTCTCTCTCTCCATCCTTCTCTCTCTCTCTCTCTCTCTCATCGTAATTGTATCACAATCCTTTCGTATAACACGGAAGTACCACTATGCAACACGCAGGTATTTTATATATAGATATTTTTTATTTTAGTTATATTTTATTTGATATGGAAACGAAAACGAATGTGCGTGCTCGATTTTCTTCATATTTTTCACTAAACAACTTAGTAATCATGAAGGTTGTTGTTTTTGTTACTATATAGTATAGTAGTAGTAGTTTAGTAGTAGTAGTAGTAGTAGTAATAGTAGTAGTAGTAGTAGTAGTTAGTAGTAGTAGTAGTTAGTAGTAGTATTGGTAGTAGTAGTAGTAGTAGTTTGTAAGTATGTAGTAGTATGTAGTAGTTTGTGTTATAGTAGTAGTAGTAGTAGTTAGTAGTTAGTAGTAGTAGTAGTAGTAGTAGTAGTAGTATTGTAGTAGTAGTAGTAGTAGTAGTTAGTAGTAGTAGTAGTAGTAGTAGTAGTAGTATTGGTAGTAGTAAGTAGTTAGTAGTAGTAGTAGTAGTAGTATGGTAGTAGTAGTAGTAGTAGTAGTAGTAGTAGTAGAGTAGTAGTAGTTAGTAAGTAGCGTATTAGTAGTAGTAAGTAGACAGTAGTAGTAGTAGGTGATGAGTAGTAGTCTTTAGTTGGTAGTAGTAGTAGAGTATAGTAGAATAGTAGTAGTGTAGTAGTAGATGGTAGTAGTTAGTAGAGTAGGTTGTAATAGTAGTTAGTAGTAGTATGTATTAGTAGTGTAGTAGAGATAGAGTGTAGTAGTTAGAGTAGTATAGTAGTAGTAGTAGTAGATAGTAGTAGTAGTAGTTAGTAGTAGTAGTAGTAGTAGTAGTAGTAGTAGTAGTAGTAGTAGTAGTAGTAGTAGTAGTTAGTAGTATTAGTAGTAGTAGTAGTAGTAGTAGTAGTAGTAGTAGTAGTAGTTAGTAGTAGTAGTAGTAGTAGTAGTAGTAGTAGTAGTAGTAGTAGTCAATATAAAGAATTGTTCATGCCAGTATACTACCTATACAATATTTTTACAAACCTATTGCAAGGGATGCTCATACATTTATAGCCTGAACGAAACAATTGGTAAAGTAGTGAATGACATTTTGAAATGATGAATGCAGAGATCAATTAAGGAAACGGAAATACATACATGGTGGGAACACATTATATAGACCCCTTAATTAAACCCTTCATGCCCAGATCTTTCTTTTGCCATATAAAATTGTCTGTTGTTAGCCATAAAATAACATATACTAAGCAGGTCATATCTATAAAGTATTGCTTATATTCATTAAAATTTACTCATGGTAGTCAAATTACAATGGGAATTACGTTCTGGGTCTAAAGGGTTTATGCAAATGCCGGTTCAATGAAATAAACTTACATAAGAGAATGCTGTAAGAGAGGAAAAAAATATATATATACACAGGAAGGCATAAAAACTAACGTTAGGAAATGGCTCAGGAAAAACGTGCTTCCGATGAAAACATATTTAATTGCTTCAGTGATCGCTTTGGATTTTATGTCAATAGAACGTGCTCACTAGGAAACTGATTGAAAAAGTCTCGTGGTGGTGGTGGTGGTGGTGGTTGAGGGTAGTGGTGGTGGTGGTGGTGGTGGATGAGGGTAGTGGTGGTGGTGGTGGTGGTTGAGGGTAGTGGTGGTGGTGGATGAGGGTAGTGGTGGTGGTGGTGGATGAGGGTAGTGGTGGTGGTGGTGGTGGTGGATGAGGGTAGTGGTGGTGGTGGTGGTGGTTGAGGGTAGTGGTGGTGGTGGTGGTGGTGGTGGATGAGGGTAGTGGTGGTGGTGGTGGTGGTGGTGGTTGAGGGTAGTGGTGGTGGTGGTGGATGAGGGTAGTGGTGGTGGTGATGGTGGATGAGGGTAGTGGTGGTGGTGGTGGTGGTGGTGGTTGAGGGTAGTGGTGGTGGTGGTTGAGGGTAGTGGTGGATGAGGGTAGTGGTGGTGGTGGTTGAGGGTAGTGGTGGTGGTGGTTGAGAGTAGTGGTGGTGATGGTGGTGGTGATGTTACCCCCCCCCCTCCCCCCAGCCTCTTCCGAAGTCTCTATTGGTTTGGGGAGCGTGTACGTGTTGACTTCGAGTTACGTGACAGTACCGTGGCCCACTTTCAGTACACTGGTACACTCTATGTCCACTTCTGCCCACCTCCTGGCTCCATGGGTGAAACTTGTGTGTGTCAGTGTGTGTTTGTAGGGTGTGTTCTTATGTACAGATAGTTTATCCCACCTTCTGGCTCCAGGGGTGAAACTTTGTGAGTGGCAGTGTGTTGGTGTGTGTGTGTGTTGGGTGCGTTCTTATGTATGGATACTTTATGTATTTTGTTACGTTTGTGTCACTAAGCTTAAGCTACTAACGAACTAACTGGGTGTGTTGCACTGTGTTGGGTGTGTGGGGGGCAAGGAAACAGTGATGTCATCTTTTCTTTTGGTATATATAGGTCAGAATTTGTAACTGTTATGTAAAAATTTGTTCTGTATTATAAAGTGTCTGTGTTGTGTTATACAAGGTCTCTGAGATTGTTCGTTTGAATGGTTTGTGTGTGTGTATGTGTGTGTGTTATACATCAACATGGTCTTGATCATGGCCTGGACTCGCGATCGCCAACCATCACCCTTCCCCTCTATCCTTTTTTTCCTTTAGAGTCTAGGGAAAGAGGGAGAGGAGGAGGGAGAGGAGGAGGAAGAGAGGGAGAGGAGGAGGGAGAGGAGGAGGAAGAGAGGGAGGAGGAGAGGAGGAGGAGGAGGAGGGAGGAGGAGGGGAGGAGAGGAGGAGGAGAGGAGGAGGAGGACTAGAGGAAGGGCTAGCTATTACCCAATTTTGTTACTGTGTTCTTATCCCCTGAAGCAGCGATCAGTGTGTTGTGTGTGTGTGTGTGTGTGATGGGCGGGAATTTATTTCAGGAATTATCTTTTTCTCCCAAAGACTAATGGCTTCCGTTCTCCCTTCCCCTAGTCCTCCTCCCTTTCCCTCCTCCTCTCCTCCTCCTCCTCCTCCTCCTCCTCCTCCTCCTCCTCCTCCTCCTCCTCCTCCTCCTCCTCCTCCTCCTCCTCCAATCTCAGCGGGGGAGAATGGTGTGTTGATGGAAATATTGATGAGTTGATGATTGGTTGTTGTTTACGAAGACGTACTTTCTTCTTACGTAAGCAAAACATATCCTGGCTTGGTAGTTTTGCTCCGATTTGTGTTGGTGAGAAACAAGAAGTATATAACAACGCTTTTTTTTTCTCTTTATAAAACTCCTTTTCTCTTTATAAAACTCCTTTCCTCTTTATAAAACTCCTTTCCTCTTTATAAAACTCCTTTCCTCTTTATAAAACTCCTTTCCTCTTTATAAAACTCCTTTCCTCTTTATAAAACTCCTTTCCTCTTTATAAAACTCCTTTCCTCTTTATAAAACTCCTTTCCTCTTTATAAAACTCCTTTCCTCTTTATAAAACTCCTTTCCTCTTTATGAAGCTTTTTACTCTTTATAAAAACTCCCTAATACTGATGGGAAAGGGGAGAGGACTGAGTCATGAGGGTAGAGGGAGGCTGGAAATAGTACGGAAGGAAGGAGCGGTGAAAGATGGGGATAGGTAGGGGTGGGACGAGAGAGAGAGAGAGAGAGAGAGAGAGAGAGAGAGAGAGAGAGAGAGAGAGAGAGAGAGAGAAAAAAAAAGAGAATTACATGTGAATTTTGTGTTCCTTAATTAAAAATGAAACTGTCTCATACCCATTGATAACCCCCCATGATTGAACCCCTCCATTGATAGATCCCATAGCCACGCCACTGCTAGCAAAGCAATCCAGTTCTTTAACAACCCACAACCTATACGTGGAAAAAAATAGATGATACACAGTCCTCTGCGACGCTGTTAACGAGTTCTAAGGACTGACGTACCCTATCAATATAAACTTTTTAAAAAAATACTACAAAACTATACCAACACTATTATTAATTAAATTAACTCACATTTACTAACATTTAAGACTTAGATGACGTTACAGGTCAAAAAGTATTGGTCAAAGGTCAACAGGTAAGGGCGTGGGAAGGAAATAAGGGAATGGTCTAGTGTTTCGAAGCAGTGTAGAGTTCCTTGAGTCGATACGAGCGACAGTCGAGAGCGAGCCGGCGAGGGGGCAGGACGTGTGTGCAGGCAGCTGGGAGGAGGAAGGGGAGGATTTTTGGCCAAACAACGCTTTATTTTATAGCTTTTCTTCATATTTCTGCAGCGTAAGGCAAGCAGAGAGAGAAAGGGAGGTAGTGGGAGAGAAATCTTGGAAAAAAACCCGGCAGAAGGAAAGGAAAGTATTATGAGTTATTAATTGGGTAGTTTTCATTAGTTTAGCAGTATTGTACACTACTATCTGATAACTGACAACATGTTTTCCTTTCAGGTAATAATGGCCGGAAGGGACTCGCAGTGTGGGGGATCTCAGGGCGTGTCGTGAGGACTGCTGCCCACGTGTGTGTGTGTGTCGGCGTCACCCTCTGTGCTGAGTGACGCTTCATGGTTGTAGGGTGGCGCTTCCCCCCAGGCCAGACTCGGGGAGTGCTGGTGGCTGGCTGGAGTGACGCGCGTCCAGTTGCCTCCCTGAGTGTGCTGCTGTGAGGACCTAGACAAGTGTGTACGTACTTACTACTGTGTGGACTGTCACCTTGATCGCCACAGCCTCACGCACTCTCACGCAGTCACTCAACCTCTGCTCTGCCATAATGCTATCAGTGCGTCGTGATAACAGAACCCTGAAAGCAAACACAACGCTGGTAGTGACGTAGCGGGGTGGGGCCGAGGTAGCAACGGCCTTCGCCCCTCACCAGCGGCTAAAAGACTGTGCACGTAACTCAAGCCCGTAGTCGTGAGAGTGAGTGGCGTCCTCGGCGTGTGTGGCGCGCGGGGACGCAACGATGGACGTGACGATTCTATGAAGGTCTTTGGGCCACGGACTCTCGCCGACCGGGCTTTGCGTTCCTCTCTTCCCTGGTGCCGCGCCGCTCGTTTCCCCCGGCAGCCCTCACGCCCCTCGCGACGCCCATGTTCTCGCACTACATTGTACTCCTCTCGGAACGCCCCGTCGCCGCCAACAGGACCTCCCCGCCGCGCCAGTCCCGCCACTCCCCCGAGGGTCACAACACGCAGCCACCCACCCTCCCCCAACCCACTGCCCCCAAAAGTAAGGTTGAGAGTTGTGTCTAGTTGATAGTTTAGTCAGCTGTTAGTTTAGTTGATAGTTGCATGCATTAAAGTATGTATGTACGTGTGTGTGTGTGTATATGATTATAATGTATGTGTATGTCTGAGTTAACGAGAGAAAGACCTAACTGATCCCAAAAGTAAGGTTGATAGTTGTTTATGCATGCATTGTTGTATGTACGTACGTGTGTGTGTATATATTAAAGCCTAGGTAAGCTTCCCATTCTCTCCTTATCACCTCTTCTTATCCCCTATTCACAGATAATCATAAAATATATAAGAAAAAATGAAACTATGATAAAACTAAATATGTATGTGTATGTCTGAGTTAACGAGAGAAAGGTAGGCCAAAGTGACAGTCAGACAGTCAGGCATTCCCCATGCATTTGTCTATAACTCAGACGTATTTTATTTTTCTGTGATTATGTTCTTTCCTCCGGTAGGGTTGTTTTGGTGAAGTGAGTCGCCTAAACCCCTTCACACCCAGATCTTTCCTTTACTATAAAAAAAAAATATGCTGTCGGGCCATAAAATCACGAAAAGTAACTGAATATACCAAATTAGTTAGTCGACAAGGATACTAAACAGGTCATATCTATAAAATATTGCTTATATTCACTAAAAATCGTCTAATGGTTGCCAAATAACAATGGAAATTACGTTCTGGGCCTCAAGGGGTTAATCCTCGCTCCTGTGACCGCGATAATGCTACAGAGCTTAGCATAGTTCTATTTTTGATCTTATTTTATGATGATCTGTGAATAGGTGATAAGTATTCTGTAAAAGGAGAGAGTGGGAGGCTTACCTTGGCTTAAAGCGTCTGATAGTCATACAGACACGGCGGTGGTGGTGGTGGTATTTGGAGAAACTTTTTTGAAGGTTAGAAATATTAAGACTCGCTATCTTAGTTTCTTTACCTGTGTTTGAAAGCCATGCCATGGAACTTCTGCTTGGTTAGCTGCATGTATTCCGTCCTTACTCCTTACGATACCTTGTAGTAGACAGGTAGCTAGTGCGGAGTCATTAGGGAGCTTTAAAAGGAGGCTAGATTTCATGGATGGGGATGAAAAGTGGATGTAGGTAGTGTTAAGTAACAGGAACTACCTCATGTAGGTCTCGCGGCCTCTTGTAGCTTTCTTATTTTCTTATGTTCTTGCACTATAGATTCTTAGCAGAGTTTCGTTATAACAGTAATCACTTGAGGATGTGTTGAGACGTAGCGTTGTAGGGGCGAACTTGCGCTATTCACAATGTACACAAATGACATCAATATTGGACTTATCTTCATTTATAGATTTATAGACATGGGAAACTCGATAATGTAAAACCGGAAGGGGGGAGTGAAGGGGCTCCATTTTCGCCAACTAACGTGCGGCGAGTATAATGTGAAGGCCATAGGCAGAGTACCATGGTATTTTGGTACTTTGGCCATAGTATAGGTACAGTACGCATGGGTTCACGAGAGGTACAGTGACACCTTTGTGTATGAAGACTTAAAAGATTGGAATTCATATAAGCCATTTGTGTCAGCGTGTATGTATGTATGTATATAAGTTTTATAATCCTTATTGTTACTATTATTATTGTCATTATTATTATTCTATATATGAAGAGGTGACAAGACACAGAAGTACCAATAGTTCATTTTTTTTGCCGTTTGACTGGCATCTGTGGTCTCATTTTTATATGGTGTATGTATTTACCTAGTTGTATTTACCTAGTTTTAACATATAGGAAAAGGGCTGTGCTCGTACTGTCCTGTCTCCAAATCTACTATTATCCAGCTTGCCTTTGAAGTCCTGAATATTTCTTACATTAATCACTTCTGCATAAAGGTTATTCCAAGCTTCTATGCTTCTATACTGGAAGCTGTATTTTTTTATGTCCCTCTTGCATGTTGTCCTTTTCAATTTCTTCTCAACAACAGTGTGTGTGTGTGTGTGTGTGTGTGTGTGTGTGTGTGTGTGTGTTTACCTAGTTGTAAATAAATAGTGTGCGTGTGGCTTTTTTACGTAGCTGTATTTACCTAGTGGTGACATGCAGGAAAAGAGCTGTTCTCACCCCGTTCCGTCTCAATATTGACTCTTATTTAACTCTGCTTCCAAACCCTGAATATTCTTCAATTGGACCATTTATGCGTTTAGGTTCTTCCAAGTTTCTATGCTTCGTTATATAAAGCTGTAATGTTTATGATAGCTATCCTGCAAGCGGTTCTTTTCAGCTTCTTTCCATGGCCACTTATATCTCTTCACCCCTTTAAGTTTTACTTAGTTCAGTTTATTTTAGTTTTATTAGTTCCATTTATTTATCCATCTTCTAAATCTAAGGGCTTTATAGACTGCTATTAGATCTCCTATTGCTTCTAGTGTTGGCAGACGTAATCTCTTAAGTGTGTCCGTTTATGATATAGTCTTAATTTTAGTGCCATCTTGGTAGCTAGTTTTTTTTTATTTCCCAATATTCCTTCTTCTTGTTCTTCTTGTGACCTTTATCGCTTAGTATCGCTTTATAATGTCCTCTTCAACTGTCGTCTCTATAGTTAACCCCTTCATACCCAGATCTTTCCTTTGCTATATAAAAAAAATTCTGTTGTTAGCCATAAAATTACGAAATATAACTGAATATACTAAATTAGTTAGTCGACAAGGATACTAAACTGGTCATTATCTATAAAATATTACTTATAGTCACTAAAAATCGTCTAGTGGTACCCAAATTACAATGAAAATTACGTTCTGGGTCTCAATGGGTTAATAGTAAACTCTTCCCTTGGCTATTTCACCTGGGATACTCAAACATTTTCATTAGTTATCGGTTCTTACGTTTATATTTTTGTTCCGGCGTCCAAATTTTATAACAGCTTATTTTATCTATGGGCGAAACAACAATGCTATCAATTTCTTCACCATCTCCTTCTATAAATATCTCTATGTTAATCTTATATTTCTCATCAGCTTGTGTGTTTCTCCAGTGATTCTGTTTTATATGTTTCTCCAGTGATTCTGTTTTATATGTTTCTCCAGTGATTCTGTTTTATATGTTTCTCCAGTGATTCTGTTTTATATGTTTCTCCAGTGATTCTGTTTTATATGTTTCTCCAGTGATTCTGTTTTATATGTTTCTCCAGTGATTCTGTTTTATATGTTTCTCCAGTGATTCTGTTTTATATGTTTCTCCAGTGATTCTGTTTTATATGTTTCTCCAGTGATTCTGTTTTATATGTTTCTCTGGTGATGAATTATACACAATTTTTACTCAATTTCTTACGGTTTCTATAATTTTCTAACTATTTTACCTTTTTTCTTTAACCCCTTGAGACCCAGAACGTAATTTCCATTGTAATTTGGCTACTATTAGACCGTTTTTTGTGAATATAAGCAATATTTTATAGATATGACCTGTTTAGTATCCTTGTCCACTAACTAATTTGGTATATTCAGTTACTTTTCGTAATTTTATGGCTCGACTACATAATACTAATTTTTTTATAGTAAAGGAAAGATCTGGGCGCAGAGGGGTTAATTTAGATACTTTTATGCATTAATTTCCCCTGTGAATACTTTCCTCTGACTGATTGATTTCACTTCCAAACTTCATCATTAATAGGAAAAGTTTATCCAGAATGTTGACTCTTTTTCTTTCACTTTCTGTAACTTTCCAATTATTTTACCTTTTTTCTTTACTTTAGATACTTTTACGCATTAATTTCCCCTGTGAATACTTTCCTCTGACTGATTGATTTCACTTCCAAACTTCATCATTAACCAGAAAAGTTTATCCAGAATGTTTACTCTTTTTCTTTCGATGTCAATAATTCTTAACTATTTTACCTCTTTTTTTTTTTTTTTACTCTAGATACTTTTACGCATTAATTTTCTCTTTCAATACTTTCCTCTGACTGATTGATTTCACTTCCAAACTTTTATCATTAATAGGAAAAGTTTGCCGTGTTTGTCTTTCCTCAGAAGTGCAAACAAGGCGATCACAGGAAGGAAGAAAAAAAAGTCGATTAGAGAAATGTGAGTCAAAGACTACTCTATATAGAGTAGTCTTTGGTTGAGTGAAAGAAAATATGTCATCTTTCCTATCATCATTTTTCCTCCTCCCCCATCCCTCCCCCCTCCTTGTCATATCCCCCCTCCCCCCCTTCCCTCCCTCCTTCCCTCCTTGTCATATCTCCCCTCCCTCCTTGTCATATCCCCCCTCCCCCCCTCCTTGTTATATTTCCTGCCCTGCCCATCACTCCATACCACCGTTAGTGACTGCACGTGTCTTGTCAGTCTGTCAGTCAGTCAGTCCAGTCAGTCCAGTCAGTCAAGTTCGTCCCTTCCATATCATCAAGGTATTTTTTTTTACTCTTTTCCTGGCGTTGTGAAAGTGATGTCAGTTCATTTGTTTTCTTGCCATCCAATGTTTCTTTTTTTATTTAATTTTTGCTTTTGAGTTTCTTTACACTATTTAGTTTCTTTATTTTTACTTTCTTTTTCTTTTCTTTTGTTTTGTAGGTTTATTTATCATTGTATTTTATAATGGCACTCTCCACTATAGGTTGAGTGGCACTATATTCTACAGTGACACTGCAGGAAGGGAGGGAAGGAAGGAAGGAAAGGAAGAAGGGGGAAAGAAAGTAGAACATTATTTTAACTGATTTTTTTTTTAGATTATACACACACACACACACACACACACACACACACACACACACACACACACACACACACACACACACACACACACACACATATATTGGGGGAACTCCGTAGTGTAAGGGTTAGCACGCTCGGCTCACAACCGAGAAGTCCCTGGTTCGATCCCCAGGCGGAGCGAAGACAGATGGGCGGTCTTCTTAAAACCCGAGCCCCTGTCCACCCAGCAGTGAATGGGTACCGGGTGTTAGCCGGGGGTTTGTGACCCGCCTCCCGGGGTGGTGGCTTCGGCCAACACTAAGCACTAAGGATGAATGATAAAATAAATGTTGATATGGAGACGGGGCCATACGAGCGTTGCTCAGGCCCTGTAAAATACAACTAGATGAATACAACTAGATTAATACACACACACACACACACACACACACACACACACACACACACACACACACACCTAGCGTATAGTATGTACATACATGTCAGGAATGTATAGTTGCTGCATATCTGTATCCCATGGTAAAGTTCCCTGTTCAATACGCAACTACCACCAGAACGACTCAAGAACTACCGTCAATAACAGTTATTTTATTATAACACTATAGTCGCCACTGCACTAATGTCGCCAGGCGAATTTTACAGGCGAACATTACGAATTTTAGCATCACTAGACTTGTATGTGCCACTGAAGACACGTACATAATATAAACTACTGTGCATGCCTATTTATTGGTACATACAAGCCTGTAGTGATGTTAAAATTCGTAATATATGACGCCTGGCGACATTAGGGCAGTGGCGACTATAGTGTTATTGACGGTAGACCGGGGAATAGGGCAAGGCACAAGTGCACGTTTCCTCCTTTCAGCTCCAGGCATTTATCTCAAGCTCATACTGTCTTTCCTGTATAGAGTAGTACCAAGGCAGTCTGTACACGTGTCTGATTGTGTCTCCCTGGCAGGCCGCCTCGTGATGGGACCAATGGAGGCTGGCGGCGCGGCGGAGACGGGTTCTAATTGCTCGCTGGCGGGAGTCTTGTGTCGCCCCCGGCTGCGTCGCCTGCTGCTGCTGGTGGTGGCGGTGCTGCTGCTCGGACAGCTCTCCCTCAACATGCTCTTCTACCGCAGCTCAGACTCGCTCTTCTACGTGAACACCACCGCCTCCGCCGCCGCCCCGCTGATGCTCGACTCCCGGGTAAGGACATGTATAATTACCTGTCTTTATGTAGTTGTATTTATCTCATTGTAGTGTTCAGGATGGGAGTCAAGCCCCTGCTGACCTGTCTTCATATCCAACTTATTCTTAAGGTCATGGATGGACATCTGGATTTAGGATTGATTTCAATCATCCTCAAAGCCTTAAACCAGTCCAGTCATTTAATAACCCACAAACTACGTAGCAAAAAAAAAAAAGATATCCTACCCACAGTCCTTTGCGACCCTGTTAATAAGTTCGAAGCACTAGCGAACTCTATCAATATAAGCTTTTAAAAAAATACTACAACTATACCACCACTATTACTAATTCACATTTACTAACATTTAAGACTTAGATAACGTTACAGGTCAATAAGTAAGGGCGGGGAAGAAAATAAGGGAAAGGTTTATTAGTGTTTCGAAGCGGTGTTTGAGTTCCTTGAGTAATTTGGTACGAGCGACAGTCGGGAGCGAGCCGGCGAGGGGGCAGGACTAGAGTAACTTAATAATCTTTCATATAGATACCCTAGGCAGGACGTGTGTGCAGGCAGCTGGGAGGAGAAAGAGGAGAATTTTTGGCCAAACAACGCTTTATTTTATTGCTTTTCTTCCTATTTCTGCAGCGTAAGGCAAGTAGAGAGAGAAAGGGAGGGAGTGTGAAAGATTGAGGGGAAGCTATCATTCATTTTGCTCATTCATTATGTTTGCCTACAGCTGTGGTGGACAAGTTCTCGATTGCCATGGCTACAGCCTTTACCGCTGAGCACCACCAACCACACTCCCTCTCTACCGCCCACCAATGGCTCCCAAAACCAACCTGGGGGAGGAGCAAAGGCGAGAGGGAGAGAAGGAAATGCCACAGCAAGTTCAAAAGAGGAGGACGCGGGGAGTAAAAGAAGCTTGATGGATGTGCCACCCCCCATCAAGCTTCCCGATGTTGCTCCTCCTTCTCCTACTCCAGCTGTTGTGGGGAAGAACACTACAGCCTCCAGTGCAGCAGCGCCTTGGAGCAGCGGTGTTGGGGTGACGGAGAACAATGAAGGGAGTCTCGGGCATGTCAGTGAGACAGCTGTGAACATTGATAAACCCTTGTGTCCTCCTGTGCCTCCAAAACTGGGTAAGTGTTTGGGTATGTGACTGTATTCACCTAGTTATTCATCTAGTTGTATTTTACAGGGCCTGAGCAACGCTCGTATGGTCCCGTCTCCATATCAACATTTATTTTATCATTCATCCTTAGTGCTTAGCCACCACCCCGGGAAGCGGGTCACAAACTCGCTCGCGAGGGTGAGATAAGAAAGTCGGTACAGGCAAGCAAGTGGGGGTGAAAAACTCTGCGGCAACGCCTTGCCACGTTTCACTAACTCCGTATACTTTCATGCAATATCATTTTTTATTATTACTATCATTATCATAATCATTATTACTATTATCATTATTATTATCATTAATATTATTATCATTATAAGTATTTATTGTTACAATTATTACTATTATTATTATTATTATTATACGGCCAGAGCATTATCTATTTTTGATAAAGCTCTCGCTCGCTTTCTCGCTCCCTTATTATTTTCCCCTTGTATTTGTGTGTTTAGTAACCCATGGTGTGCCTTACAGTGGGCGTGGTCAATGTTGTAACCCATGGTGTGCCTTACAGTGGGCGTGGTCAATGTTGTAACCCATGGTGTGCCTTACAGTGGGCGTGGTCAATGTTGTAACCCATGGTGTGCCTTACAGTGGGCGTGGTCAATGTTGTAACCCATGGTGTGCTTTACAGTGGGCGTGGTCAATGTTGTAACCCATGGTGTGCCTTACAGTGGGCGTGGTCAATGTTGTAACCCATGGTGTGCCTTACAGTGGGCGTGGTCAATGTTGTAACCCATGGTGTGCCTTACAGTGGGCGTGGTCAATGTTGTAACCCATGGTGTGCCTTACAGTGGGCGTGGTCAATGTTGTAACCCATGGTGTGCCTTACAGTGGGCGTGGTCAATGTTGTAACCCATGGTGTGCTTTACAGTGGGCGTGGTCAATGTTGTAACCCATGGTGTGCCTTACAGTGGGCGTGGTCAATGTTGTAACCCATGGTGTGCCTTACAGTGGGCGTGGTCAATGTTGTAACCCACGATGTGCCTTACAGTGGGCGTGGTCAAGGTGGACAAGAGCGCCCCCAGCCTGGAGGAGCAGGAGCGCGCCCACCCCGAGCTGGCCCCCGGGGGACACTTCACGCCGGGGGACTGCCTCGCGCGCTACAAGGTTGCCGTAATCATTCCTTACCGGGACCGCGTGAGCCACCTGAGTGTGCTCCTCCACCACCTGCACCCTATCTTGCAGCGCCAGCAGGTGGACTATACCATCTTTGTGGTGGAGCAGGCAGGTGAGCCATTTGGAGAGAGAGAGAGAGAGAGAGAGAGAGAGAGAGTTTACTTTATGACTTGACGGCCAAACTCACTAATTCTTATATTCAGTCTACTGGCCTGATATTCCCACACCATTTCATCTTTTGACTGATTTCAGCATATTGACAGTGCTATGCTAATACATATTTTTGTTATGGTTTTTTTTTCAATATCACTTGAGACCTTCCCGTAATACTCTTATGAATAGATGTGGCAGAAAAAAAGAAGTTATACAAATGCTAGTTTTCGAAATCCCACTGCATGGTTCCTTGGAGAGATAGTCTCAGAGGCCTCAAGCTGCCACCTACCCTGCAGAATAATGATGAATTTTTTATTTTTTATTAAAAAGAAAATGGGCTTTAAATGGTGAAGTTTGCAATGAGGAAATTTTTAAGGTGGTGTGTTGGGAGACAAGGGGAGAGCTTTTGGTGCCCTCAAAGCTCTTCAAGGGGAAACATTAACACCATCACTGCCTGTGTTCCCATTAGAGCTTTATAACCCCTTCACCCCCAGATCTTTCCTCTGCTATAGGAAAAATTGTCTTGAGCCATAAAATCTCGAAAAGTAGATGAATATATCAAATTAGATAGTGGACAAGGATACTAAACAGGTCATATCTATAAAATATTGCTTATATGCACCAAAAATCATGTAATGGTTGCCTAATTACAAAGGAAATTACGTTTTGGGCCTCAAGGGGTTAATGCTTTTGAGAGGATGCTTAGCCTGTCTGATTTGGAGCTTTCAAATATTTATTTTTTATTTATTCACCAGACAAAAAAAATGGTTTACATGCTTTACATAATGTGTGCAACCTAGAATAACCTTTCATTCAACTCTACATGACTAACGTGTATGATGTAAAGGCTGTGAGACTGAGTGGTGATGACATACCATTTAGATTTAAAAAGGAAATAGGGAGAAACTGGTTCACAAATAGGATGGCAAATTATTGGAATGGACTCTTGTTATCAGGTAATTAGTGCGAAGGCAATAGGGAGTTTTAAAAGGAGGTTAGACAAATTCGTGGATGGGGATGAAAGGTGGATGTAGGTAGTGTTAAGTATCAGGAACTACCACGTGTAGGTCTCATGGCATCTTGTAGCTTCCTTATTTTCTGATGTTCTTATGACCTACCACAGGGAAGGGCAAGTTCAACCGAGCGATGTTGATGAACGTTGGCGCCCTGGAGGCCCTGAGGCACTACCCCTTCAACTGCTTCATCTTCCACGACGTTGACCTTCTGCTGGAGGACGACCGTAACCTGTACACGTGTCCGGAGCAGCCGCGACACATGTCCATCGCCATCAACAACATGAAGTACAGGTAGAGGCAGGGTGTGGTGGTGCAAAACTGTAACTTCTTAGCATTTTGAAGCCCGCCACTCGGGTCTCAGGGCAGGAGGGGCGCGAGAAAAAAAACTGGTTCACAAATAGGGTGGTAAATGTTTGGAATGGACTCAGTAGACAGGTAGTTAGTGCGGAGTTATTAAGGAGCTTTAAAGGGAGGCTAGATAAATTCATGGATGGGGATGAAAGGTGGATGTAGATAGTGTTAAGTAACAGGAACTACCATGTGTAGGTCTCACGGCCTCTTGTAGCTTCCTTATTTTCTTTTGTTCTTATGAGAAGCCCTGCGCTCAGGACTTGTGGCGGTGGAGGGACTGGAGGCACTGATAACGCGGCGCTCTGGAGGTTTTTGTCCCCTGTTGATACACAAATGACAATACATTAAACATTGCCAGAGGTACAACTCCAAAGGAACAGAGGGCTTGTTTACTCGTTCTGAAGGAAGAAAATGGGAACAATAAAGACATTGTATTTTTTAACATTACTGAGCCACCCTAGTGTACCACCTCACCTAGGAAGACCCGGGAAGGCCTCTCCTGAGCCTTGTGTTAAGAGCCACCCCACATGTTTTGGGGGAAAGGCCTTTTGTATAGGGAAAACATTTTAAATGGAAGTTATGATTTTACCATAGTAGATTGCAAGTACATTTTACAGTTTTAATTTATAAAAAGAGAAACTTTCATAATAATACATCATCCAGTGTATGAAGGAGGCTGCTATGTCTGTATAAGCATGTATGACAGGCTGATAATTATGAACGGTCCCTGATTTATCTGTATAACCCCTTGAGATGCAGAGTGTAATTTCCATTGTAATTTAGCAACCATTAGATTAGACAATTTTTTAGTGAATATAAGCAATATTTTATAGATATGACCTGTTTAGTATCCTTGTCAACTAACTAATTTGGTATATTCAGTTACTTTTCGTAATTCTATGGCTCGACAACAGACAATTTTTTATAGCAAAGGAAAGATCTGGGCGTGAAGGGGTTAAGCGTGTATGTCAGAGGCTGATATTTATGAACGCTCCCACAGGTTACCATACAACGATATATTCGGCGGCGTGAGTGCCATGACGGTGGGGCAGTTCCGGACGGTGAATGGGTTCAGCAACAAGTTCTGGGGCTGGGGCGGCGAGGACGACGACATGTCCAACCGCATCAAACACCACGGCTTCTTCATCTCCCGCTACCCTGCCAACGTGGGACGCTACACCATGCTCACCCACAAGAAGGACAACCCCAATCCTAGAAGGTAATTACCATCATGTTACATATCAGGGTAGAACAAGAAGTAACGGATTCAAGCTGGAAAAGCATAGATTTTAAAAAGAAATAGGTAAAAACTGGTTCACAAATAGGGTGGTAGATGATTGGAATGGACTCGGTAGACAGGTAGTTTGTGCAGAGTCTTTAGGGAGCTTTAAAAGGAGGCTGGATAAATTCATGGATGGGGATGAAAAGTGGATGTATAAGGTAGTGTTAAGAAACAGGAACTACTTCGTGTAGGTCTCGCGGCCTCTTGTAGCTTCCTTATTTTCTTATATGCATACTAAGGACTTCCAAGGCTCACATTAAGGCTCGTATGGGTTTTCTTTAAGTTTCTTAATTTTCAGGTATCTGTGGACATTACAGAGACTGCAGTAGTTCAGATTTTACCCATGACCAGTGACAACCTATGGCAAATTTGATAATGTTGTCAGTACATCGACCAGTCATGAAGAGTATGTTGCTATTCCATTACATAAACTTAAATTTGCTTTTGTAAAGAAATATATCCGTGACTTACAGAAGTGGTTGGGTGCTGCCCTGATGTGCCCTTCTATTGAATGGAGATTGAATTTCTCTGTTTATATGGAATACAATTTATATCCTGAGACTTGATATAAGTTATGCAACTTTTTAGTAATTCAATAGCATGTGGCCTCCATGGTGCAGTGGCTAGTGCGCCTAGCTATGAATATGCGGGCCCTCTTCGAATCCGGGCTAGGACAGTCGCCGGCCAGCCTACCCAGCAGTTTCCTCCCTTTCGGGGTTGGTAAATGTGTACATGGGGTACCTGGGGAAGGTAACTGTGGTAACCCGGATGTCACACTAGCCCTGTGTCCCGGGGTAGCAGGTTGTCACCCACCACAGGCTCAAAGGCTAATGCGACGGAGATGAGCACTGAGGCCACATGCAGGTTTATGCCGGGGGCCACTTGGCCCTCCCTATATGCAGTTGCAATAAGGTGGATAGAGACACTGGTGTTGTGAGGTTGGTACTATTCACAGTGTCTTACACGTCACGTCTGTGGCGTGCCAAGGCCCACGGGCCCGTTCACACACAGAATCCGCGGGAAAACTCTGTCTCTCCCGCCATTACCACTCAGTTACCAATTAGGGTTTAACATTTGCTTATAACATCCTTTATGATAAGTCTACACAACATGTGTTAATTACACTAACACAGGTTTGCGTGTTGGTTGGTTGGTTGGTTGTTGCGTGTGCTCCCATCTTTACACCTGCAAAAGGATGAGTGTTAATAATGGTTGATTTTACACCATGAGCACAGTAAATTTCACAAATTGTAGGAGGCAAATAGAGTAGCTTGCTGGAAGAAGGGTTGAGACTGGTTTAACATTAATTTATACTTATCACCCCTCGGGCACTACAGAGCCTTAACCCAAGGAGCAATTATTATTGTTTCTCACCTTGCTCCCTATTCCTCAGGTACCAGTACCTCCACGAGGGGAAGAAGAGGTACAGTTCTGACGGCCTGAACAGTGTCAAGTACCGCACGCAGGACACACAGTTGCGCCGCCTCTACACGTGGGTGTACGTGGACCTGTTTCCCTCATGATGCCGTGCCCTGAGGTGCCTTATGTACAGTGCAGCGTGCAAGGGGAGAAAGCGGCGGTGTGCCGGAATGTAGGACGCGTGAGTGCTTGATGAAAGGTGTGTGAGAGAACGTTGTGAAGATGGAGGTAATGTTTGGGTGTAAAGTTGTATTTTATTATAATTTATTTATTATTAGATGTCTACAGTCATTTTGATAACTGAATCTCAAGACATTTAAAATATATTATGGATGTAATCCACTGTCTTTCAAAATGTCATGGAGTATTTATCATTAAATGTTAATGGTACTTCTAAAATGGCAATTAGGACTGGGCAGAATCAGGTTATACTACCGTCAATAACACTACAGTCACCACTGCACTAATGTCGCCAGGCGCCATATATTACAAATTTTTGCATCATTACAGATTTGTATGTGCCACTAAAGAGGCATGCATAGTAGCTTATATTATGTACATGTCCTTTACAAGTCTGTAGTGATGCTAACATTTGTAATATTCGCCCTATAAAATTCGCCTGGCGACATTAGTGTTATTGACCGTACAGAAAAAAACAAGAAAAAGCTGTCGTATGGGTTTATAATTTTGTTAATTTGATCCTGTAAGATAAATCCTATTCAATTTAGTCATTCTGAATACACTAAGCATGTGCTACTTATTCACTCGGATCCAAAATATTCCAATGGCTTAGAATGCACATCTTCAAAGATCAATGTTTTACTGTGCAATTATGTATGGTAATAAGATATCTTGAATTACATATGACTATTACTTGGACATCTAATCTAGGTGGTCCATTAAAGGTTATTCATAGATGCTAGAAAGTTCACATTCAGAGGGGTGTGTATTAATGTGTTATTCTTACTAGTGAAATGTTTTCCATACAAATTCAATGGGCAGCTGTACGTCACTTGCACTTTTGAGTAATACCATCTTGTTATTCTCTGTAGATGAAGAAATTTCCTAATATTTTATCTATTTAGTCAGAAAAAATTATCGTAGGTCTTCATCTCATTTCTTTATATTGTCAAACTCCAGAGAATGAACCAAAACACCGAAATAAGAAAGTACAGCAAACCCTCAGAGAATGAACCAAAACACAGAAATAAGAAAGTACAGCAAACCCTCAGAGAATGAACCAAAACACAGAAATAAGAAAGTACAGCAAACCCTCAGAGAATGAAATCAAAACACAGAAATAAGAAAGTACAGCAAACCCTCAGAGAATGAACCAAAACACAGAAATAAGAAAGTACAGCAAACCCTCAGAGAATGAACCAAAACACAGAAATAAGAAAGTACAGCAAACCCTCAGAGAATGAACCAAAACACAGAAATAAGAAAGTACAGCAAACCCTCACTATAACGAACCCATTGGGGGAAGGGGATGACATTATATCTGAAAGTTCGTTATATCCGACAGATCCGAACTTTTCGCATACAACAAACTTTGTTAGTTATGAGGTGAAAGTTCGCTATTTCCGACCATTTCTGTGTATAATGAACTTAGTTTGTTACATTAGATGAAAGTTCATATACTTACGTACATGCAGCCATCACAAATACTACACGCATACAGAGAAATTAAAACAATACGTTGTGAGTCCCGGGAGGCTCACTTACAGAGTTTGGTGCCTCTATGCCAGTCTATGTGCCATTGTTAACTTAAATTACTGACCAGATTCAACCTCCACCTACTGTTATCAGAAAATCTAGTCATAGCAGAGGAGACATGATAAGGAACATGCACGGAGTCAAGTCACAAGAACTCTTAACCCCTTCACGCCCAGATCTTTCCTTTGCTATATAAAATCGTCTGTTGCTGCCATAAAATTACGAAAAGTAACTAAATATACCAAATTAACTCTTGGACAATGATACTAAGCAGGTCATATTTATTAAAATATTGCTTATATTCACTAAAAATTGTCTAATGGTATCAGAATTACAATGGAAATTACGTTGTGGGCCTCAAGGGGTTAAGAAACACTATTACATCAGAGTCCTCACACGAGTATCGATACGACCTCTGATGGTATGTTATAGTTTATTATAAAGTTTATTGGGGTAGCTTATGGCTTTGTGATTGATATTCTCATTTAATTGTTAACAGGTGTGAAATTATATCTTAGTGATGACTATACAACGGCTTTGCTGTTGCTTTGTTAAGAATGTGTGATCAGTAATCTCATAAAAGTGGAACATTAACCCAAACAGACCAATGGTGGACTTCAATAGCCACTACAGTTATTGGGTAAAAGTATGGTATTGCTCTGTTCAGTGTTGAATGTGTGTATGGGAATGTAATCCATATGTATTGTTAGATGGTTCTCTTTTGTAGTCAATTCTTGTGTGAGTGAGTTTGATGGTATTTCAATGACAGATTGTTGTATCTTGGGAGAGAGGGACATCCAGACGAGATCAAGGGAGGCTCGCATTGGTCACAGTGGAGTTACTAGCTGAGTCGCTGAGTGTCTTTACAGTTACAAGATGACTCACAGAAACATGGAGGAACTTGAACTTGAATGTGCTAGTTCACAGAGTTCTTTATTTCATATCTCTATAAATTGTGTGCGTCAACTTATGAAAAATTAATCTTGAGGAAATCACCCGGTGCAGTAGGCAAGGAAGGACAAGGATGAGATTATCAACTGGATACGAGTCGCTTATTTCAGAAAGTCGATAAGCGCCATCAATAAAAAACTAAGAAAATGGCTTCATAAAGTTTCAATGTTCAAAATGTCATATTCATATCTTTTGAACCAAGCATACAAAATTATGAATTCATCATTTTGTATGCTTGCTTTGTTTTGTATCTTGGTTCAAAAGATATGACATTTTGAACATTGAAACATTTTGAAGCCATTTGCTTAGTTTTTTATTGATGGCGCTTATCGACTTTCTGAAATAAGCGCATCATATCAACATTATGAACTCTGCCTCGATAACTTTTCACAATGTTTTCACGCACCAATACAGCGCCTACCTCTTGAATGTTTACTTTTATTCCAAGTTAACTAAAGCAGCTGTAAATAATGTGCTTTGGTTATGTGCTAGCATGATGCAGCTCGGTCAATAATTATGTTCTCACTCACATCACCCATCAAGTCCTGCTCTGCTATAGTCTATTTTTTTAACGAGGTGAAAATTCCATTCTATCTTAAGGTCTCAACTTAAAATTATGCCTATATATACCTGATAATATGGTTAACTATGATAAAATACAGCTGATATTAAGAAGAACCATAGTATTCCCTTCTCCTGGCATCAAATATCAGTCAGTAAGCAGCAAGGGGTCAGGATTTTTCACCTTTAAAAAAAAACGACGATACAGTAGATCTACTAATTTCCCTACAAACATTGTTCACACTGGATGTATGAACACAACAATAAACGAATCATGCCAAACAGTATAGGTTAATGTGGCCTTAACAATGGAATAATTTTGATCTTACTTACAGTGTTGGAGGAAATAATTTGGTCATTGGAGTCAGGCAATGGGGACGAGCAATGAAATCACCCGGGGTGAGGCTTCAAATCCATCCCAACCAAATCCTGTTCACATGTTTTTGCCATGGCCATCAAGTCTTGTTTGTCCTGGATGAAGTTCAACACTAGAACAAACATATAAGCACATTACTAACTATACGAGCTACAAAACATAAATACTAGAAAAAATATATAAGCACATTACTAAGTGTACTTCATGTTCTATATTTGAAGGACTGATTTGTCTGCCAAGTTCAGAGGGTCAATTTGTATGTCGGCCTAGACAGAAAATTGGAATAAGACCTGAAGTTATATGAGCTATAAATTGATAACTCCAAGTCAAACATACTCGTGATAAAGCTGTGAATGTGGTTAAAAACTCTCCGTATGATCAGAAAAATAATCATTGTGAAAAGACGAATGTTAGTCTCAATAAATAAATGCAAAATTAAATGGTTATAGTGATGTGCTTTGAAAGTGTTGCTTAAGTGTTTGTGCTTGTCAGAACAATAATAAACTTGACATTATTGTAATAAAGTCCAGTACAGTCTCACATCCCATGCATCTCAATCCCATGATTTTGCATCTATCCAGTATTTACCCAATTTTCACCTTGTTGAAACCCATGCGTCCCACGGGTTCCCTCCGTAAATCATCTTGTAACCTTCTTGTATCCTCTTCAATCCTCTATCCTTGTATCCCTTGTAATCTTGTATCCTCTTCAACACACTGCCTTCATGTCTTCCTTGGCCTGCCGGCCACCTCAATTTCTCCTCTCCACGTGCCCAAACCACCTCAATTTCTCCTCTCCACGTGCCCAAACCACCTCAATCTCTCCTCTCCACGTGCCCAAACCACCTCAATCTCCTTACTCTCAGCACTGTACATGGATCACAAGAAAAGAAAAAATACAAATGAGTACTTGACCTACCGTAAACCATCATTACTAGGACACAGCAAAACACGGCTCACAAAAAGGTGCAATGAGGATGCAAGGAAGTTTAGGCTTCCAAATAGATCAATGGATCAGTGGAATACAGTTCTGAATGATAGTATGTATGTGAAGTGAAACACCAGCCACAAATTTGAAAATAATAGGGCTCAGACATGGGATAAAATGAGTTTGGATCAAATCTATACCACACACACACACGCACACGCACACACAGAAAAAGGTGTTTATATAAAGTAAATTAAGGAAAGAAATTATGAACTCTTTGTCTCTCTCTCCATCTCCTGTCGTAAAGTGCAAGTAAAAAGTAAAACAATGAAAAAAACGACATAAATCAAAGGTATCGCTATTGCATTGATTAAAGAAAGCAAGGATGCATCTGGCTGTCCCTCTCTCCACCTCCTGTTACAAAGTGCAAATGAACAGTAAAGCATAATGAAAAAGATGGCTGTGGGAATATGATATAGAAAATATGTATGTCATGCCTTTTTATGGGCATGAGTTATTATGGTGTCAATAAGAAGTATTACTATTTTCAATCCTGTAATGGTAGAAATAACTCCTTGAGGTATTTTTGTAAGTGTAAATAATGCTTGTAAAAAATACATATCGGTTCCCATGTTTCACAAAAGAATTCTAATTTTTGTGATGCACTTTCATGTTCAGCACAATTACTTTTCTGGCCACTGACCATTATCCTTCCCGCTAGGTAACTACTGTTCGTGATTGTTTTCATTCATATAACTCTGTCCTGAGATTTATGGAAGTTTTCAGATTGTGTCAAATGTGTGGACTGAGTCCATTAAGTTCCCTGACTCAGGTAGAAGATATTACCTGTAGTGTGTATGTAAACTATAGGCTTTCCATCCATCACAATCTCATCTCAAGTTATTGTATGGCATGCCAATAGTAGGATTTTTATATTAATGCATCCCACAACGACCACTAGGCAACACCTTACCAAGAATTGTTAGTGACTATATTCCGGCATCCGTTGACCGCCACCTCCTGCCCATGTCTACCTACACATTCATTATCGTCTACCATTTCAATTGCATACTGCACTCCTACCCATTGCATTATTCACTGTCTGTATCTGTATGTTTTCAATTTGTTCCTGTATCCTGTCTAATATATATATACGGTATATAATTACTGTACGATTGATTCACAGCACAAAACTAAATTTTATATGCGCCAACACCTTTGAGTATTTTATCAACTTACTAAGAGTTATTGAGGACACACAAGTTCTAGTCCAGGATATGGAATGCTTGTCCTCACACTGTCAGATATGAAGGGGAGGGGGAAGGAGGAGAGAAGGTAGGGGGCATAGGGGACTCGAGTGGCTGGAGGGGAGGAAGGGAAGGGGGACTCGAGTGTCTGGAGGGGAGGGGGGAAGACACAAGTTCATCCTTGACCCAGTAGATTTATGTCATTCAGTGCCATTTACTATAAGACACCAAGGATGCTTTGAATGAGTCGGTGTCCAATCCTGTCATGATTGTAACATTCTTCATCCCTCAACCCCTTCACGCCCAGATCTTTCCTTTGCTATATTATAAAATCGTATGTTGTCGAGCCATAAAATTAAGAAAAGTCACTTAATATACCAAATTAGTTAGTCGACAAGGATACTAAACAGGTCATATCTATAAAATATTGCTTGTAGTCACTAAAAATCGTCTAATGGCACCCAAATTACAATGGAAATTACGTTCTGGGTCTCAAGGGGTTAATCCTGGAAGTAGACTGCACAGTGGGAACTACCTGACTAAAATACTCAATAAAGATACAGGAAGTCTAGTCTTGTGCAGAAGATGAGGATCACTAGTCGATCAGTGATATGAACTCGAGAACAATCATGAGGATGAAATGCTTAATTTAACCCCTTGAGGCCCAGAACGCAATTTCCCTTGTAATTTAGGTAGTAGCATTATACAATTTTTAGTGAATATAAGCAATATTTTATAGATATGACCTGTTTAGTATCCTTGTCGACTAACTAATTTGGTATATTCAGTTACTCTTCATAATTTTATGGCTAACAACATACAATTTTTTATAGCAAAGGAAAGATCTGGGCGTGAAGGGGCTTAGAACTCTATTTCCTACCATTCCAATGATGAGCCACAGGGATGTGAGAGTTTTTCTTTTCACCTCGCACCAGAACTACATCGCTTTGACGGACACTTTTTCATGACATACAACTAGTAAAATATGACTTTGGGGTGTGTGTTCTTCCCACTTACTAAATTTTCGTTGTTATCACTATATACATTAACCCCTTCACGCCCAGATCTTTCCTTTGCTATATAAAATTGTCTGTTGTTAGCCATAAAATTACGAAAAGTGACTGAATATACCACATTAAGTAGTCGACAAGAATACTAAACAGGTCATATCTATAAAATATTGCTTATATTAACTGAAAATCATCTAATGGTACCCAAATTACAATGGAAATTACGTTCTAGGCCTCAAGGGGTTAATATACTGCCATCATCATCATCATCATTATACTCTATACAACTCCTACGAGCAATGAATTTTTTACCATTAAAGAGCCATCTTATCTTTTTTTTTTTTTTTTTCCCTTATTTGTATATCTGATGGTTCTTCACAAATTTCTGTAAAATGGAAGTACGTATTTCAATTCATCAGAGTGGATTTTGCCCCTACAACTGTTATGTGAATGTTGTGTGTGCCTGTGCCTCCCTCTCTCACTTGGGATTGATGAATGGGTTACAGGGAGTTTCGTACCCAGGTTTTGTTAGTTGTTTCGTACACTGATTTTGAGTTTTTTCGTACATACCTGGTATCGTTTCGTAACTAGTAATTAAGTTCAACTCTGAGCTGAGTGTACGAAACGACTATGGTTTCAGATTGACTACGAAACAACTTTTAGGTGTACGAAACAACTTGTGTACGAACTGACTGCAACCCGATGAATGAGATGAATGGTTGTGTTGACCTGATCTTGTTACAATTATTGGT
>JACEEZ010006178.1:27500-112500 GCA_016584305.1 Chionoecetes opilio | reverse complement strand
GCGCCATTATGGAGGCGGATGAAATGTTGCAGAAGCTTGTATATAGTCCCGGCAATAGAATAATTGACCATGATGCTAGCGCCATTATGGAGGCGGATGAAATGTTGCAGAAGTTTGTATATAGTCACGGCAATAGAATAATTGACCATGATGCTAGCGCCATTATGGAGGTGGATGAAATGTTGCAGAAGTTTGTATATAGTCCCGGCAATAGAATAATTGACCATGATGCTAGCGCCATTATGGAGGCGGATGAAATGTTGCAGAAGTTTGTATATAGTCCCGGCAATAGAATAATTGACCATGATGCTAGCGCCATTATGGAGGTGGATGAAATGTTGCAGAAGTTTGTATATAGTCCCGGCAATAGAATAATTGACGAGGATGCTAGCGCCATTATGGAGGCGGAAGAGTTCCACCGCCAAGACGGTGCCTTACGTGACGCTATAGGTGGTCGTCACCGCGCCGCTCGACAGGGCAGGACTGACGGTGTTGGAGAGGGTCTGGACAAGGGTCTGAATCACCGTGACGCTGACCCCTATAAGGCCAGGCAGGACGGTCTGCCTTCCACCACCGTGAAGAGAAAGCATCCTCACCGCAAGGCAGGAGCGCATTTCTCCTGGAGGAGCGTTGAAATGGTGTGTATGGGCGCCTCGTGCCTCGCCACCACGGGCATCGTGCTGTACGCCGCCGTGACGGCCGTGGCAGAAAAAACACCCGAAATGCAGCTGCAAGACTGGATCGCCAATCTGGTCTTGGTAACAACCGCCGTCTTGCTGTACGTAACGTTCGGGTGGTGCAGGCGAGGGCAGGGCGGGCAGCGGCCGGCGGGCCTTGGCTGAGGCCTGAGGAGCGGGAAGTGCCGCCTTGAGGCAGCACCGACAATGCCACAGTCACATCTTTCTTTCCATGAAACCACCGAATAAAGTTTTACTTTTCTGTCACAACAATAAAGGAAAAAAAAACATTTCTTTGATGCTTTTGTTTATGTCACTCATTGTTTTGACACTTAATTCTCGAGACTCATGTTTTTGTTGCATTTACTGTGAAGTAATGCCGCAATACACTTTTTTTTCAATGCTTCTCATTTTCAATAAAAACAGGAGTGATGGATCTAGAATTATGCACAGCTGGCAACTAGTTCCAAAGGACAGTGTTCGGGCGGCACTGAGCCAGGGCGACACCCATCATCGTAATAAGCCAAGGTACTTTTGTCCACAGGGCTCTTAATATAATAGGGTCTGCACCTCTTGAGTGCAGATATTGATCTTGTTTGCCAGAATAATCAGGACCACTTTATCACTATACAATATTAGTACTTAATTAATAGGAATAATTTCTTCCCTAACAACAACCTCTCCCACGTGCGGCCTCAAGGACAGGCAGACCATAGATTCGTTAAAGAGGTGTCAGGTGCAGGCTACCTGAGCCTCGCCTGAGACGGGCAGGGCCTTCAAGGGGGCCCCGGAGAGTTTCCTTCTGGGTTACACGACCTTTCGAGCGAATGACTTTTCGAGCGAAAGACGATTCGAGCGAATGAGTTTTCGAGCGAAAGACGATTCGAGCGAATGACTTTTCGAGCGGAGGACCATTCGAGTGAATGGCTATTCGAGCGTAGGATAGATATGCTACTATACACGCATGGTATTAAACAATAAGGACTAAGAAATTGCTTGTTATTGTATTTTAAGAGATTTTCTGTCAGATGTCTGGTTTAGAAATTGATTTTTAGTTGAAATCCGATCCCACCACAACACCGCCGACTGCCGCGCCACGGCAGTCGGCGGTGTTGTGGTGGGATCGCCACTACAGGAAAGTTTTGTTTTATCGCTTCTGCTTTATCTCGATTACTACCATATGGACTAAACTTTTGTCATATGCGTCTTCTACTAACCTTCAAACCTCTTGGCAAGCTGTTACAATTCTCTCTCTCTCTCTCTCTCTCTCTCTCTCTCTACGTCTTCTCTCACTTCTCTCTCAATCTTCTCTTCTCCTCTCTCTCTCTCTCCTCTCTCTCTCTCTCTCTCTCTCTCTTCTCCTCTCTCTCTTCTCTCTCTCTCTCTCTCTCTCAGCCTACATTTAATGAGTAACAAGGGAAATAATATGTGTACTTCTTTCAACAAGTCGATCAAAACATTCACGGTCCCGTTATAATCAATATATTAATATTTCAATTCAATTTTTGTGTTGGAGGAAGAGACAAAAAAAATAGTCAGGTCACAGATGTGACTTCTCCCGACACCTAATCCCTTGGGCACACCTTCACCACGATAGACACGTCCTCACTTCCTCCAGACTCCTCGCCTATATTAGTCTATATTCTATAGTTTAGTCTATAGTTTATAGTCTCCTCGCCAACGTAAATTTTACTATTTATTGTTTGCATTATTATTGATGCTTTAATTACTATCTCTTTAAATTACTGCCATCGCTACTATTGCATTGCTATTATTTATAATCATATAACTAGTAATCAGGAAGTACCACGTGTAGATCTCACGGCCTCTTGTAGCTTCCTCTGCACGCACACACACACGAGAGCACACGCAATACACACACACCTGTTCGCACACACGCGCATACGCAACACATACGCAACACACACACACACCTACACACACACACACACACCTATCACACACACACACACGAGAGCACACGCAATACACACACACCTGTGCGCACACGCGCATACGCACACGCGCGCATACCCACACGCAACACATACACACCTACACACACACCTACACACACACACACACACACACACACACACACACACACACAAACACACACACACACACACACACACAAGTTTCTCGACGTTTCCCATTCTGGATGGAAAATAAATAAACCTTAAAATTGTTTCCTAAATGTTTGCTAACAGTTTGGAAACAATATTTCCAGACAAAGTTTCGTAGGGTGGACGGGACAGAGGAAGGTGGGTGCAACCGGTGGGGTTAGAGTACCTTTATACAGAGGCCCTAGGTGGGGACAGATTGCCAGGTCGCAGACTACAGTTCCCACCCAATCTCATCCCAAAACGAGCCCAAAACGGCGACCTCGGTCTCAAAAAGCCGCGACAAAATCACCCAAAATATTATAATCAGTTGTGTATGTATGAGGCTCAAGACGACTGAAAGATATAACAAAAACGGGAAAAAAGTATTTGACAAGTAACTAATGTAGTACTACCTATAAAAAAAACATTATATATATATATATGTATATATATATACTATATATTATATATATATATATATATATATATATATATATATATATATATATATATATATATATATATATATATATATATATATATATATATATATATATATATATATTAGGATACATACCCATTCATGCTATAGACCAACAATGTGTTTTTTTCTGAACATTTATATATCAGGTATATCAACATACTCCTGATCGTCAGCATTGGAATAAATGTCCTTTGTAAAGTGACAGCATTTCCTCTGTGGGTTAAACTCATTGCAACAGTACGTGTTATTTCTATGCATGAATGCACGGACATGTCATGTATTTTCTAAACTCTTGTATTGCAACTTGCAAGTCACTCACGCAAGCTATTTTATATCCTCATCTGATCACGGCAGCTGTAGTAGAGAGTAACTGTGTCTGACAGTCTCCCTGAGTCTCTCTCCTTATATAGTATATTAGAAGTTAGATATTAGATATTAGAAGTTAGAGAGAGGCTGAATGGGGTTGGGCCTTGGAGGTGTGAATGAAATTAAGGTGTGGCATGCCCCAGGTCAATATAATTACTCATCCCTAGGGATGTCAGTAGGATGTGACCTCCGTGAGAGGTCATGGCTGAGGTCCTAATCAGGTCAAAGTCCGGTCGTGATAATCCTCCTTGACGATAATTGTTGTGATAATCCTCCTTGAGGATTTGCATTTGGAGCAAATGTTTGGTAACGTTAATACTTACATTTCTACATCCATGATTTTAGTAAAGTTAGAAGGGGCTATCTGGAGAGTCTGTCATTTTGTGTCTTCATCTGTGTCATATTATGGCTATAAATGAACAAATTTCAAAAATATCACCAGAGTGACGACCAACAATAAGGTCACCAATTAGTGTTTATGTTCTGAGTGTCCTCCCGCCGTCGTCGTCGCGCGAAAAAAAAACGAGTTGGGAAATTTGAAACCGTATATACTTGCAGCTACAAAGCATAAAACAACGCTGAAACAGAATAGATTATACAGTCATGATATAAACTATTGTGTATCATCTTCAGTGGCACATACACATCAGTAGTGACTATAATTCGTAATATTTGGCGGCTGGCGACATTATTGCAGCTGGCGAATAAAGTGTTATATGCGGTACAGGGTACCAGTGAGATCACGTCAGGTAATGCACACACACACACACACAGGGTAGTACAGTCACTCCACCTAAATCGCGAACACACAGGCCTCGGATCCTCTCCTTCCATTTCCTTTTCGTATTTTCCAATAAATTACCGTTCATATTCTCAAAGTCTGTACAATGCATTCCTCCTCCTTCCCCTGGGATGTTGTTAATCCCACGGGGGCCATCTCTCCTCTCTCTCTCTCTCTCTCTCTCTCTCTCTCTCTCTCTCTCTCTCTCTCTCTCTCTCTCTCTCTCTCTCTCTCTCTCTCTCTCTCTCTCTCTCTCTCTCTCTCTCTCTCTCTCTCTCTCTCTCGCTCTGTCACGTCATCTTTTTCTTCCCTCCCATTCCTCTTAAATTTCAGTAACCCTTTCTCCCTTTCCCTCCCATCTCTCTCTCTCTCTCTCCTCTCTCTCTTCTCTCTCTCTCTCTCTCCTCTCTCTCTCTCTCTCTCTCCTCTCTTCTCTCTCTCTCTCTCTCCTCTCTCTCTCCTCTCTCTCTCTCCTCGCTCTCTGTCACGTCATCTTTTTCTTCCCTCCCATTCCTCTTAAATTTCAGTAACCCTTTCTCCCTTTCTCCTTCCTCTACTCTTTTGTCTCCCTCCCTTCTTCCCTCCCTCTCTCCCTTCCCTTACCTGCTTCTTACAACACCTGTTCCTCCTACCTGGTGGTCCTTCTGTCTCCCTCCTCCCTTCCCTCCCTTCATCTTTTCCTTTCTGTCTCCCTCCCTCCATCCATCCATCCTTCCCTCCTTCCGTCCCTCCTTCCGTCCCTCACTCCTTCCCTCCTCCCTATCTCTCTCCCTCTGTTAGAGCTGTTAAACTGTCACTAGTGTAATTGCGAGACTTAAAACTATAATTTCTATTCATTAACACCTACTGCTAAACAAGGCAATACTACCACCACTACTGCTACTACTATTACTACTGCTATGCTATGTTTGGCATAGCAGTAGTAAACTAGTCATATTTGAATCGATCGTATATTCTAGAGCGAGAGAGAGAGAGAGAGAGAGTAGAGAGAGAGAGAGAGAAGAGAGAGAGAGAGAGAGAGAGAGAGAGAGAGAGAGAGAGAGAGAGAGAGAGAGTATAAAATTTTTGTAGTATAAAATTAAGTGAAACAAACTATTGATTAAAGAAAGTATATTAATCATATTAATACGAAGTTCGTGTGTGCGTGTGTGTGTGTGTGTGTGTGTGTGTGTGTACTGACTGAAGTGCTGGTGAAGGCTAAGTGACTGCACATTTCCACTACATGCTTTATATATGGGTCCTGGCCCTGATATCTCCACTTAGCTTATAGGATGTAAATGGATCAGAAAGCCTTGCTTGAGGCACAAGAAGGATAAAGTTTTTAGCACCTCGAGACGTCACCTTATTAAAATGTCTTTAGTGGTTGGTTTGTGCAGGAGTTAAACCCATAATTACCAGATAGCCTTAGCCTCTCCCTCTCTCTCTCTCTCTCTCTCTCTCTCTCTCTCTCTCTCTCTCTCTCTCTCTCTCTCTCTCTCTCTCTCTCTCTCTTTCTCACACTATCACACAATGACAATGAGGAATATACACATACATAATGTAAAATTAAAAATACTTTAATTATAGATATTTCCAAACAATATTATTGGCTACATTCACACATCTACGCGCGCGCGCACACACACACACACACACACACACACACACACACACACACACACACACACACACACACACACCCTTGCTCTCAGTGTTACGAATATATTTTGCTATAGCCATTATTTTTTCCGAAAACAAAGAATGTAAATATTTTAAAAGTTACTTCATCCTGTCTGATGGAGGAAGGACCCAGTTGAAGGGCTCAATGGAAGGAGGAAGGGAGGGAAAGAGGGAGGGAGGGAGGGAGCTGTTAAATTGTCATTAGCTGTTGGTGCGGGATTTAAAACTATAATTACTCATCAGGGAGCTATAAAGTCGGGAAGGTTTGAAACAGGTGTGGCTATTTAGAGGGGGTGGAGCGGGTCTCCAAGAGGAGACTGAGCGAACATTTGTAGACAAGGAAAAGATTTGAGAAATTGATGGGATTGCCTCGCCCCAAGTGTTCGCGAAGTACATGGCGTGACTGTACCTGACCTGATCTCACTCCCCTCTGCCTGGATTGTACTGTCTATAGTATTTATAGAAACAGGACGTACGCCTATCTGTTACGCCTTTGTGTGTGTTTGTGTGAACGTTGATGAAAAGAAAAAATGAGTGCATTATAACGCTATATACGTATAATCTCCGATATTTCAGCCGAACGGTAGTGTTAATGAGACTAGTGCAGATTAGATGGTTCGTTTAGACAGATGTTCAGAACAAAAAAAATGTCATATACGTATGAGAATGGCAGTTGTGGGGGCTCGATCGTCCACGCTCGAAAGTTTCGCTCGAATGTCCACGCTCGAATCGTCACGCTCGAAAGTATCGCTCGAATCGTCCAGACACCTCCTCTGGCCACTATATTACCTCCCCCTCTCATCTTCTGTCTCTCTCCACCTTTCTAACCCATTTATCGTGTTCTTCCCTCTCTCTCCATCACTGTGGCTTCCTGCCTCCTCCTCCTGCCTCTCACCCCTGCCTCCTCACTCCTGCTCCTCACCCTGCCTCTCCTCCCCTCCTCCCACCCCCTGCTCTCACTCCCCGCCCTCACCCCCTGCCTCCTCACTCCTGCCTCTCACCCCCTGCCTCCTCACCCCTGCTCCTCACCCCCTGCTCCTCACTCCCCTCCTCTCACCCCCTGCTCCACTCCCCCTCCTCACCCCCCCCTCCTCACTCCCTCTCCTCCCCCCTGCCTCCTACTCCCTCTCCTCCCCCCCTGCCCCTCACTCCCTGCCTCCTCTCCCTCCTCCCCCCCGCCTCCTCACCCCCCTGCCTCCTCACTCCCCTGCACCACTTTCAGGGTGTCTGACTTCGAGCGATACTTTGAGCGTGCGATTCGAGCGAATACCTTTTCGAGCGTTGGACGTTCGAGCGATACTTTTTCGAGCGGTGACGATTCGAGCGATACTTTTCGAGCGTTGACATTCGAGCGATCTTTTCGAGCGTTGGCGATCGAGCGAACTTTACGGCGCCCCACAAACCTGCCGCTTCTTCTACGTATATGAAATCTTTTCATTTACTAACTTACGTTTCGGCTGAAATATCGTAGTTTATACGTTTAAAGCGTATCCACTTTTTCTTTATCACGTTCACAAACACAAAGCGTAAGATAGGCGTACGTCCTGTTTCTATAAATATATAGGCAGTACAATCCAGAGGGGATGAGATCAGGTCAGGTACCCTGTTGTTGTGTGTGCATTACTGACGTACCTCACTGTATCCTTTACCGCTATAACACTTAGTCACAGCTGTATAATGTCGCAGCGCAAATTACATTATACATCACTACTGATGTGTTGTGCCGAGTGAACACAGTATTTATAATGACTGTATATCTACCTTTCAGCGTTTTATGCTTGTAGCTGCATACATACATTCAATTTCCACTCGTTTTTTTGCGCGACGACGACGGCGGGAGGACATAACAAAACCTAATTGGCGACCTATTGTTGGTCCCACTCTGGTGATTTTTTGAATTGTTTATTTATAGTTACTCCCTACCAGACCTATCGTGAGACACAAATGAAGACTCTCCATAGCCTTTTACTTTCCTGAAATCTGGATGTAATGTAGTATTAATACGTCAAAATTTAACTCGAAAAAGTGCCTGGCGACTTTGTGTTATCTCGAATGGAATGTCTAACGCACCCCGGCCGCCCGCCGCGGGTTGCCAGCCCATGTGCCTTTAGAAAGGTTGGGGGACGATGGTCGCGGTTGGCGGTTTTGGGCTGTTTTACTTAAAGTTGCGGATGTTTGTGTGATTGTCTTCGAAAGCACATGACAACATTTGAACCCGTTCATGATAATCCTCAAGGAGGATTATCACAAAATTATCGTCACTGAGTATTGACCGACCGGACTTTGACCTGATTGGACCTCGTCGTGACATTCTCACGTCACATCCTAGCTACTGACTCCCTAGTGATGAGTAATTATAAATGACCTGAGGCATGCCACACCTTAATTTCATTCACACCTCCAAGGCTAAACCCACATTCAGCCTCTCTAAACTTCTAATATCTAATATCAAACTTCTAATTACTATTTTAAGGGGAGAGACTCAGGAGACTGTCAGACACAGTTACATCTCTATACAGCTGCGTGATCAGATGAGGATAAATAGCTTTGCGTGAGTGACGTGCAAGTGCCATACAAGAGTTTAGAAATACATGACATGTCCGTGCAATTCATGCAATAGAAATACACGTACTGTTGCAATGAGTTTTACCCCAGAGGAATTGCTGTCCCCCTTTACAAAGGACATTTATTCCAATCTGACGATCAGGAGCATGTTGATCTACTCCTGATATATAAATGTTCAGAAAAAATACATTGTTGGCCTATACATGATGGTATTATCCTAATATATATATATATATATATATATATATATATATTATATATATATATATATATATATATATATATATATATATATATATATATATATATATATATATATATATATATATATATATATAGTTTTTTATAGGTACATTACTTGTCAAATACTTTTTTTCCTTTTTTGTTATATCTTTCAGTCGTCTTGAGCCTCATACATACACAACTAATTATAATATTTTGGGTGATTTTGTCGCGGCTTTCTAAGACCGAGGTCGCCGTTTTGGGCTCGTTTTGGGATGAGATTGGGTGGGAACTGTAGTCTGCGACCTGGCAGTCTATCCCCACCTAGGGTTTCTGTATAAAGGTGTGTGTGCGTGCAGAGGAAGCTACACGAGGCCGTGAAACCTACACGTGGTACTTCCTATAATGTTACTGGTTATATGATTATAAATAATAGCAATGCAATAGTAGCTATGGCAGTAATTTAAAGAGATAGTAATTAAAGCATCAATAATAATGAAAACAATAAAAGCAAAATTTACGTAGGTGAGGAGACTAGCTGCCCCTCCTAGTAATTAAGTCATGGCACATGGGGAACCTGACCTGACCTGACCTCACTCCCCTCTACCTACCTAATCCCATAATCGAACCCGTGGAGCCACGATATATATACTGGGTCGAGTATAGCTGAATGCATTGGTAACGGCAATATGTCCTCCGTACAGCAAAAGAGTTTTCTAGCAGCCGCTTCCCTTACAAGAAACCCGTGTATCGTTTGTATTAAGGAGGTGCGGACTAAAGAACACGGTTTTAAGTGTGACTGCTGTGGTAGATGGCAGCACAGGCTTTGCAACACTGGCATCTCGTTATTGGAGTACAGAAGACTGATGAATCGTCCTGCTGGTTCAGAGAGGCGCTGTTGTCAGTGCTCTCTACAGACACTTTCTTCTGCATCTGCAAGTTTCAACTCCTCATCACCCACAGTGCCTGTCGTCCCATTGGCTGAGAGTACCCGTCTTTCAGACTTCATGCACGTCGATACGACTGATCAGCCCACGGATACATGTACCACGGAGGAAACCGATTATGTAAGCCAGACTGAAGACTCCGCGGAAACCATGGAAGCGGATCCACTGTCACTCCACAGAGATCCACATCCGGTGCGAGCCTCCTTTGACGTCAGTGTTTCATTCGAGGTTCCAGCTTCCTCCTCGGAAACACCACTTGCACCTCGCCCTATCCCCTCCGTGGATGTTGGAGCCCAAGAACATTTAAGTTATAAAGTAGTGACTAATGCCTCCAAGCGGGGCAAAACTATTCTGACAGACACCAGGGTCATCGATATAACAAGAAGTCAGCAGACAAACGATGCTCCTCATCAAAGACTGTGTGGACGTGCAGTGTGCGACGCAAGGGACTCTGCTGTCTTGCCAAGATTTACGAGTCAGATGGTGTTTTTGTTCCTGGACCCCAGCCCCACACACACCCAGCAGAACCTGGTCAGGACCAAGCAGCAGACATTATAGCAGAAACTAAGAGGCGTGCTGCTGCTCAAGTTTTTGTTCCTGCAAGCACAATCTTTGAGGATGTCCTGCTCGACAAGATTGTGCCTGATGCACTACCTGCTAGCCTCCCCTGCCAGGCCAACGTAGTCCGGTATGCCAACCGTCATCGCCAGATGAACAGGCCCAGCCATCCAAGAACCCTGGAATTTGAACTTCAAGACGCCTTCATCCCAGAAGATTTCCTGTCAGCCGACGTTCATATCGATGGTGCTCGCCACTTCATATTTGCAACGCATGACCAAAATCACTTACTGCAAAAGGCCAAGTTCCTGTATGCAGATGCTACATTCAAGCTCGTCAGAGAACCATTCACACAACTGTTCAGCATACACGCCTTCATACAACAGGATGACAGTGTGAGGCAGGTCCCTCTTCTTTTTGCAGTGATGTCCCGCCGTAGACGTCAAGACTACGTCGAAGTCCTGTAAACTATGAAGGACCTCATCCCAGCTCTCTCCATCAAAAAGGTTACGGTTGACTTTGAGCAGGCAGTGTGGGCAGCTGTTCGTGAGGTATTCCCGGATGTGGAGATCCAGGGATGTGTTTTCCACTGGACGCAGGCTGTTTTTAGAAAGGTAGTGGATCTTGGTTTGAAAGTGCCATACCAAACCTCTGGTGCTGTGCATGAATACATCAGGCAGCTGCTTGCACTACCCTTCCTCCCAGGAGAGCACATCCCAGCGATGTTTACATCCATAGCTGGCAACGCCACTCCTCCACTGCAGCCACTGGTGGATTACTTAAGGACAACTTGGATCGATAACTCTACGTGGCCAGTCGCATCCTGGTCCATTTTTGGTCTAGCCGTGCGGACAAATAATGATGTTGAAGGATGGCACAGCCGCATCAACAACAGAGGGAGCAACAGCCTCAACTTTTACAAGCTAATCGAAGTGCTGCACAGGGAGGCCAAGATAGTCACTCTGCAGACCCAGCTTGTTGCCCAGAACAAGCTATCGAGATCAACTCGAAAAGTATATAAGCAGGTCCAGGCAAAGCTTGAAAAGCTGTGGCAACGCTACACAAACAAAGACATAACAACTGGCCACCTACTCCGTGCCTGCAGTAGAATATATGCCCCTTCAGACACATAATGATGCGACCTGTATATATTACTGTATGTGAATGTAACACCTTTATACATTATATTGCTTATTTTTTATCTGTTTTCATGTTCTTAAATAAACCTTTAGTGTATATGATAATTTGCATAATAAAATGATTTTAAAATACGGTACTATTTTTCACTATCTACGATTTATTTCACTTCGCACACTTTTCAAATAAAATATGCTATGTATTATGATAGTTTATAATTCAGTGTTTTTGAAATACTATTTGCGGTAAAGATTAGTTTTATCGTCCCTGCCACCATATATCTTGCTTACTGCCTTGCAAGTGCTTGTGGGCCCTTTGGACCCATATATATTGATGTTTGTAGTAGTAGATTATATTAGACAACAATGTGAGTGCACTCCAATCCTGTTGTTGCTGTCGTTGGTCACTGGTCAAAGTGCCTCGCACGCACGCACGCACACACACTCACACACACACACACACTCTCACACACACACACACACACACACACACACACACACACTTTAAGTCCATGAGTCTACGGAGTTGGAAATATAGCATGATGTTACCGAAGTTTCTTACTGTAATCTAATACTCTTAAAAGGGGTTATTAGCACAAAACCCCAGTTCAAAATTATTCAATCGACATGGGCCCAAGCCGCTTACCACCTACCATTTATTTGCATTATTTTTTTTGCCTACTCTCATAAAAATTTAATGTAGGCTACAGTTTCGGCTACCCAAAACAGACAGACAGACACACGGCTACTCCTATAGTTTATTAGATAGATGAAGGCCTAATCTTTTGTCACACACGTCTTCTACCAACCTTCAAACCTCTTGGCAAGCTACTACTACAAGCTACCAAGTTACTTTGGTCAAAATCACGGACAAAAATTATCTAATTAGAATAAATAGGTGCAACTCCGCCGTCGCCACCAGCGCAGTCAGAGACAGCGGGCCAAGCCCTCCCTCACGGACAGCAGTCAGGCCAGGTTAGGTTAAGGTTAGGTTTTGTTTAAAATAAAGCCAAACTAAACCCAACTTACCCTCGCTGCTGTCCGTGAGGGAGGGGTGGCTCCTGCGAGGTTAGGTCAGCTCCTGCTCCTGCGAGGTTAGGTTTTGTTTAAAATAAAGCCAAACTAAACCCAACTTACCCTCGCTGCTGTCCGTGAGGGAGGAGACGGCTCCTGCGGTCTAAACGGTGCTGATGGCGACGGCGGAGCACCTTATTTATTCTTATTAGATCATTTTGTCCGTGATTTTGACAAAGGTAACAGCTTGCCAAGAGGTTTGAAGGTTAGTAGAAGACGCATATGACAAAAGTTTAGTCCATATGGTAGTAATCGAGATAAAGCAGAAGCGATAAAACAAAACTTTCCTATAGTGGCAGATCCCACCACAACAGTGGTATAGTGGTGGGATCTGCCACTAAAAATCAATTTCTAAACCAGACATTTAACAGAAAATCTCTTAAAATACAATAACAGGTCGTCTAACCTTAAGAGAGGGAGGGATGGAGGGAAAGAGGGAGGTATGGAGGGAGAGAGGAAGGTATGAAGAGAGAGAGAGGGACAGATAAGAAGCGATTAAACAAAACTTTCCTATAGTGGGAGATCCCACCACAACACCGCCGACTGCCGTGGCGCGGCAGTCGGCGGTGTTGTGGTGGGATCAATCACTAAAAATCAATTTCTAAACCAGACAGACATCTGACAGAAAATCTCTTAAAATACAGTAACAAGCAATTTCTTAGTCCTTATTGTTTAATACCATGCGTGTATAGTAGCATATCTATCCTACGCTCGAATAGCCATTCACTCGAATGGTCCTCCGCTCGAAAAGTCATTCGCTCGAATCGTCTTTCGCTCGAAAAGTCATTCGCTCGAAAAGTCATTCGCTCGAAAGGTCGTGTAACCCTTTCAAGTATTCACCGGCCTCATGCCTCTCACTTGCGTCAGAGTTCCTTATAGGCAAACGATTTCCACCATGGACACATCAAGCGTTGTTCTGTTAAATGGATGTATATATATATATATATATATATATATATATATATATATATTATATATATATATATATATATATATATATATATATATATAATATATATATATTGTATAGTATACGTATTTACTGCATCTTTTCTTTAGGGAGCAGTTTGGATATTCACGCTACAACAATGAACAATATTCCGTCCAAAATGAGTGATAGATCTTAATGATTATGACAGATCAACTTTACAATCATATAGCACATATCGGTATTTATCTATTCATCTATGTCAATCATTCCATCTCGTCGAGTTCAAATTCGTAGTAAATGTTGTCATTCTTCTGTATATTTTGTATTGATCTTGTTCAAGTATAATTATTTGATATAATACTAGGTTGTTATTGCAAATCGAGCCATCTGTAATTCGAATCCATCTCGCACCAAAGGGACTTAGTAAAATGGACTATCAGAACCATTGTTATAGGGCGCGGAGTTTGGCGTGTCAGAGTTTGGGGTTCAGACAGGGTCGGCGGACTTAATGAGCGAAGTTGTAAAAGCAAGAGTTGGTTTTGTCAGTCATCAGCATTTTTTTCGAATGCATTTTTTTAAGTGCATTTTCGAATTTTGGGTAATTACCCGAAATCGAGTAATTTACCCGATTTCTATGTTATTTATTAGTTAACGCTAATTATGCATGGTTCTAATTCATTTATCAGAAAGGAAATATTCAAGGAAGCTAACTAATTCCGCTTCTATTGAGCATCTCCATGTAAAAAGTTTTCACAAAATTAAATGCGAAAGTTTAAGTTCAGCATATTTCTTGAAGTCTCAAATGGCATTTTTTTTAGTGTGTTTTACGGTTTTTATTGAAATATAGAACAACATTTCCGAAGAACCAGTTAATTTATACCGAAAACATTATTAGGTGGAAATACCCGATTTCATGATTTTTTATTTAGTTAACGCTAATTTATGCATGCGCTAATTCATTTATCATAAACGAAATATATCAATGGAAAGCTAATTAAACTCCACTTCTATTGATATTCTCCATGTAAAATGTTTGCGAGCAAAATATTAAATGGCGAAGAGTTTAAGTTAATGCATATTTCTTGAAAGTCTCATAATGGCATTTTGTTTGGGTGTTTTACGGTTTTTTATTTGATAATATTATAGAACAAACATTTCCGAAGATAACTGTATATCTTTTATACTGATAAACATTATATTAGGTAGGTAAACTTGTACGGGGAGCGGAGCGGGTTGTATCCTTATGGTGTGACGTCACGGGCGATCCACCAGGCCTTATCATCTCGGTGGCCACGGTACGAGGCCACTGAGATGAAAAGTTTACCTACCTAATATATGTTTATCATTATAAAAAATATACTGTTATCTTCGGAAATGTTTGTTCTTTAATATTATCAAATAAAAACCCATAAAACACACTAAAGAAATGCCATTATGAGACTCAAGAAATATGTATGAACGCCATCTTTTCTGATAAATGAATTAGAACCATATATAAATTAGCGTTAACTGACTAAAAATATCATGAAATCGGGTAATTTTTCCCGATTGATGATGATATTTATTTAGTTAACGCTAATTTATGTATGGTTCTAATTCATTTATCAGAAAACGAAATATAGCAATGGAAAGCTAATTAAATTCCGCTTCTATTGATATTCTCCATGTAAAATCTTTTCGAGCAAAATATTAAATGGCGAAGAGCTTAAGTTCATGCATATTTCTTGAGAGTCTCATAATGGCATTTCTTTAGTGTGTTTTACGGTTTTTTATTTGATAATATTATAGAACAAACATTTCCGAAGATAACAGTATATCTTTTATACTGATGAACATATATTAGATAGGAAATTACCCGATTTCATGATGTTATGTATTTAGTTAATGCTAATTTATGCATGCTGCCAATTCATTTATCAGTTAACGAAATATAGCAATGGAAAGCGAATTAAATTCCGCTTCTATTGATATTCTCCATGTAAAATGTTTTTGAGCAAAATATTAAATGGCGAAGAGTTAACAGTGGGTGGAAGGTGCGTGCAATGAGAGCCGTACCGCCCATACGCCCTCACTCACTGAAAGCTCGGCTCCTACTGACTTGTGGAGCCGACTCTGATAATGACGTCACCGTCCATCTCGCCTCCCAGGCGCAGGCTTTTACATAGAGACGGCTTTGGGCGGGGTGTGTGCGTGTGTGTGTGAATTGGTTACTTATATCAGGATGTTATCTGATTATCACACAATCATGACCGATAAACAAGAACCAGTATAGTTAACAAGGTTATCTTACACACTACAATACATTATAACCAAGTCCCGCGATGCTCACTTCACGACCCTTCGAAGTGAACCACCCGCTCCAAAGTATACATTACCAAAGTATACTGTTGGTATAGTTACTTTGACCCGCTCGTTACCTGACAACGACGACGACGTTACGACGGACAACTTGTTCTTGTTGTTATGTGCAAGCTGCAGCGTCACCGGTATTGGATTGGCAGCGTTGCATTATAAAGGTGTAGTTCATAATACTATTGCGCTCACACCCTCTGCATTTTGTTCGATTTACTGACATCACGGGAGCCACTGTAACAATCTTTTGATGTGCAGCGGGAGTAACCACGCGGATCTCGCTGCTACACAATGGGCGTGGAGACGTGGGTGCTGGTGGCGACGGTGGCGGTGCTGGCGTGGCTGTACTCCAAGTGGCGCCACAGCTACTGGTCCTCGAGGGGCGTGCCCTCGCCCCCTGCCCTGCCCTTCCTTGGACACTACCATAAGGCGTACTTCATGAACAAAACTAGCTGGGTATTCTACAATGAGGTAACTGATAATTCTATGGAGATTGATATGTTAAGTAGGGAAAGAAGAGTGGCGATGTATTACCACCAAGCAAAGCCATGTTAGGCATGACGCTGGGACGCAACAACGACCTCAGTAAGGATGCAATGACAGGATGGTGAAGGAAATCATGTAACGCCCGTATTCGTGGACGGCCACTTGATCACTTCACTCTCTCTAAACTTCGTCCTTTCTTCTCTCTTCTGTCGTTGTGATGTTATTCTGAAGGGGATGCTGAAGGGGGAGCTACAGCCCTCATGACCAGTGAGAAGACTACTACTAAAGTAACCATGGTCGAGGAGGCTGTAAACAGGGAGCCAATGTGTAGTGCCATGAATTTTAGGGGGGGAATCATTTCTCTCTTCTTTATCTTCTTAACTTGTTGTTGTGATGGTATTCTGAAGGAGATTGCTGAAGGGGTCAGTTTTGGTCAAGGGGGGAAGAGCTTAGTGCCCTGTTGACAGAACTGCATGGGGCCGTTGATGGAGTCATGTAATGCTACCATGGGAATTTCCTCGGGACCGACAAAGGCTTTATATTACCCTGAGCAACAGATACCTTCTGGAATCCCGTCAGTATGTCCTTCCAACAGACAATCTGACTCAGGGTGTTAATCATAATTCGGAAATTAATCACTTCTTTTTTTAAGGTCTGGGGTGGGGAATCGAGCCCGCACCATCACCAGATTTTGCACTCAAGTTCAAACAACGGGTGCGTTAGACCACAGACCCAATAAGGTTAACCCCCTTGGCTATGTGGTTTTGGTGATTTTATGCATTATAAATGTGCTGATTCATAGGCAAGTGCGAGAGCGACAGAGCGTTACACTGCCTTGGGCCCACAATTATCCCTTTTGAATTCAGTCAGAAGAATCTTTCCACAGACGAACTGACAGGGTAACAATCACAATTCGGGGAATAAATCTTAATTCCCATATTTTATATATTGACATGGTGGGGGTCGTACCCATCCCGCCTTAGAAGTCGCACCACCATGCACAGGCGGGCACGGTACCACTAGACTAAACTGATATCCCATTTGGCCAGCGGTTTTCTAGGCCATTTGAACCATTACAATAAAACTAAGCCATAGCCAATACGTTTTTTCTAGTTATAGTTTAAATTATAAGCGTCACTGTGTTTTCATTTAAGTATATATAAGGTTTTATGAGTACAGACCAAGGATAATGAGTATATTATCCTTGGTACAGACTAACAATCATGTGACTCCTCTTATAAAATTCTACACCTGTGTCATGTTTTCAGATGTACAAGAAGTTCCGTGACGCGTCCATGTTTGGCATGTACGAGGTGTGGAACCCCATCCTGGTGCTTTGGGATCCTGAGATAATGAAGCATATCTTCATCAAGGACTTCGACCACTTCACTGACCGAAGGACGTTCGAATTGGACACCGGCAATGAGAGAGAACAAATGATTATGGAGATGTTGACCCTCAAGAACGGCGCGGCGTGGAAGAGTCTGCGGGCCATCATGACGCCCACCTTCACCTCAGGCAAGATCAAAAGCATGTTCCCTCTGGTGTGCGACAAGGCCGATGCTCTCGTCAAGTTCTCGATGAAACAGGCGGCAGAAAACCCTCACGTGGATATGAAGAATAATTTTGGACGATTCACCATGGACACAATTGCTTCTTGTGCCTTTGGCATTGAGTGTAACTCTCTGGTGGATAAAAATGCTGAATTCCCTCGCAAGGCAGAGAAATTCTTTACGCCAAGCTTTACAGCAATAATGAAGATTATGTTGTATTCAGTTATGCCAAAGCCATTTAAATTTTTTCGTGTACATTTAAATCCCCCGGAGGTTGACTTCTTCATGGATGTGATAAGGAAAACTGTTGCGGCCAGGCAGGGGGGGGAGAAGCGCGGGGACTTTTTGGACCTGTTGCTGGAGGCTCGAGACGACCCCGACAACCCCAACAATAAACAAGGTCAGTCCCGTGGACGAGCACTCACTGATGCCAACACGGCGATGAGGTTATAATCATTTTTTTTTCTAAATGCGATTTACGAGGAGTAAGGCTGCCTTGAAGGAGGGTTTGGGACTAATTTCCCTTGAAGTACTGCCGATGGAGCTGATGGACTGATGTTGTTACAGTGCTGGGTGAATTGACTATAGTGGCGCAGAGTTTGCTGTTCATCATTGCCGGGTACCGCACCACGGCCGCCCTGCTATCCTTCTCCTCTTTCCTGCTGGCCAAGAACAAGGACCAGCAGCACCGCCTCCGGGACGAGCTGCGGCAGATGGTGGCGGAGCACGGCGACATCACCTACCAGGCCATCATGGAGGCTAAGCTGCTCGACGCCTGCCTCCAGGGTGAGTCTGATCTTGGCCACTTTTACATGAAAGACGCTAACATACGGATGCATAGGCAACAAGGCACTGTAATATTGCAATTAGAGAACGCAATACGGACACCTACTGAACGCTGTGGGTAAGACATGACAGACTTCAGGAGCTGATAATACAACTTGGTCTAAGCATGATTTACGAAAAGAAATCAAAGTCAAAATTTTTACAAGACATCACCCATCGTCCCTTTATTTTGATAAGAGGACCCACCCACTATGTATTACTGCCAAAATAATTATATTTCCCGTAAAGCTTCATGAATTAGATGAATCATTCTCATTCATGTGAGCACTGAGCTCACATGAGATACATAACATAAGGGTGTCGTCCGCTGACTGACTGCAGGAGCAAGTACCGAAAGTGTGGCAAATCTTGTTAACTAAATTTCATCGCAAATCTATCACTGACCATTAACTTTTCGTTATTTTCTTTTCAGAGACCCTCCGACTGTATCCTTCAGGCTTAGTGTTGGAGCGTAGCTGCACCAAAACCATCAAGTAAGCAATGTTTCCTCCTGAAGTGAAGTGAAGGGAGTCACGAATGTCATCAGCGCGTGTTGTTGACGTTCATCAGTTCTTCGGAGGACTAAAAATTTAGGAAAATCAGTGTTTTTGCATTTTCTCTTTACTGAACCGTTCACCTTGGCTGGTCCGCGGTGTCTCTGATGGTGCCTTGAAGATCGCAGGACTATCGGAGGGAGAAATTTGTTGTGTCACACTGGTAAAACATAGTAAATAAGATATCTTTGTCAGTTGGCGATAGCCAGCCGTAACGCCAAAAGACTATAACAAACAAAATTATTCACAGATTATTCACAAACAAAGTTAAAAGTTATGTTCGAAAATCAGGGGTGTGTTGTGTTTCTGTCCAGGTTGCCCGGCACTGACCTGACCCTCAAACCCGGAGACCTGGTGGAGGTTCCCGTCTGGTGCCTCCACCACGACCCTCGGTACTGGCCAGACCCCGAGGCCTTCATCCCGGACCGCTTCCTGCCCGAGAACAAAGGCAACATCCACCCCTTCACCCACATGCCCTTCGGGATGGGACCCAGGAACTGTATAGGTAAGGACCCTTCAGGAGGGGCTAGCGAACCTGCTCGGGTGGTCGTGGTGGTTTGGCAAAAGTTGCGACACAGTTTTGTGGAACACCGGGAAGTAATGTCTTTCTTTTGGTGTTTACAGCCATGCGGTTTGCTCTGCTGGAGACCAAGGTGGCCCTGGCCAAACTACTGCTGAAGGCGGAGCTGGAGGTGGCGCCAGGGCACGAGGAGGTTGCCTTGGAGACTGGAGTGAATGGTTTTATACGTCCCAAGGATGGGATAATACTGTCAATGAAGCCAGTCAAGGAATGAAGTAAGCTTTTATGCTGCATCGCTGGAAGCATTGCAGCCCCGCAGCACCGTGACCCACTCCTTCCCAACCCCCGCGCCAGGGTGACCTCTGTTGCCTCAACCTAACATTTCGAACACTTTGGGTGTTACCTCTTACTTCATGGCGACAAGCCTCAAGATCATCGATGATTAACTTTTGTCTGCGTTGGTAGAAATAACGCATTAAAATACCCATCGTGCTCTGTTCTTCCTCATTAACCTGATGGAAATTGTATTGGTACAGGTGAGTAGTCCACAGCACAGAAGAAAAAGTCCCTCCTATGGTACACACACACACACACACTAACTCCGTAGTGTAGTGGTTAGCACGCTCGGTTCACAACCGAAAGATCCTGGGTTCAATCCCCAGGCAGAGCAGAGAAAGATGGGCGGTCTCTTTAAAACACGAGCCCCTGCCCACCCAGCAGTCAGTGAATGGGTGTTAGCCGGGGGTTGTGTCCCGCCTCCTGAGCCGCGGCGGGGAGCTAAAAAGGTGCAAACCCATGATCCCAAAACCCGGCTTCGGCTAACATACACACATTTGGTCTCCTTACCCTGCTAGCTGAGTGCTAGGCCTCTTCCCCTTATCCCCTCGTAGCCTCCTCTTCCCCTCTTCCTCGTGCTGCCTCCAAGGTCTAACAAGATACCTTCCTTGCTACTCATCATCTAGTCTATTTTCACAGCAGGACAAAATTAATAACAAAGTAACCTCGGCACTGAAATGGAGGTCCCTGGGAACACACGTGCGTGACCACCCTATGATGTCCTTATACTCCCATACTTATAAAAGACTGCCGCTCTATTTAAATACCGCATGAAGCTCAAGGCGACGGAGGCTTCATAATATTTACTCTGTCTTATAATAAAATTAAAAAAACTTAGTAGAATACATCTTGGAAGTGTTACAGGAAGGAAAGAATGTCTGAGTTTCTACAGTAGTAAAGATAATTTTTAAACTGTTGATGCTAATCATTGCCATCATAATGCTGTTAATGCAGGTCAGGTCAGGTCAGGTTAGGTTAGGGCAGGGCAGGTTAGGTTAGGGCAGGTTAGGTTAGTGCACAGCATGAGGGGCTCGAGGAAGGGGGCTAGGTTAGGTCTGTATGTAGAGTTTTGTCATCTTTAGAATAAAGGCTCAACCTCCACAAAAAATCCTTAAACTAGGGAAATTCCCCTAGTTCATAGACTTTATCGGGACCATAATTTCCCTGATAAAGTCTATGAACTAAGGAATTTCCCTTGTATAGGGATTTTTTTGTGGGGGGCCATATTTCCCTTATGTGTGTACATACATTATGGCCCACTCCACAAATGATCTACTGAAACGATGCTTGCTACAAAGACTAGAAAATGGGAAAGATTACTGGACCAAAACAGTCAACAGTTATTTAAAAGAGCTTAATACCAACATATACCAACTTAGTATCAAAACACAACAAAAAATAACTGACAAATTAAAAGAACGTGATACCAAGAAATGGAAAGCAGAACTATTTGAAAAAGAGACACTTAGACTTTACAGAACATACAAAACACACATAAAAGAAAGACTTTTATGATAATGATGAATCCACTACAAGTTTGATAAGATGCAGAAGCAACACACTGAAACTAAACTACAGGAACAGACACACCCATGGGAACACAGCATGCACGACATGTAACACTGGACAGGATGAAACTTTAGAACACTTCCTATTACACTGCGAGGAATATAAAGACATCAGGAAAAACTTAAACTTTCTACAAGACAACACACTGACAAATGATGTAAAACTTGCAACATTTTTACTCCTAGCAGATGAACAGGATGCAGATGTGAAGAAACAAACTTTGTTACTGATGTGGAAAACAAGGAAACAACAAGAACATTGATTAGCAAGAAAACCAAGACATTTCAAAATAACATTTACAAGTATAAGCACAATACGGGCTGATCAAGCAACAAACACCACAACACTTCAAGAATCAGAATTAAAATCACCGATACCAAGGTGTTACCCCCACACTTCATCGACTTCATCGTGTGCTACCCCACCCAAAAACCCCAGTTTCCCACCATGTCCCCAGGCTTGTTGGCTATAAGAAGAAGAAGAAGATAGGGGGTAGAGCCTTTGTTCTTAAGATTTACCAGATAACGAGGTAACAGCCATTACTTTGCAGGGAGGACTAAACAACCTCTCCCTCTCCCACTCACAGTGGCGCCGCCAAGAAATTTTGACTGGGGTGGCCAATGTTGGACACAGATCTAGTGTGGGGTGGCCATGGCATAGCCATTAAAAATAAATGGTTGAATTGACTCAGATCTGTTGTAGCCAATGATATTTCACGGATGGCCTATAGAACCGCCACTGTCCACTCACTTCTCTCCTCTCCCTCCCTTTCTCTCTACTTACCTTACGCTGCTGAAATATGAAGAAAAGCAACAAAATAAAGCGTTGCTTGGCCAAAAATCCTCCTCTTCCTTCTCCCAGCTGCCTGCACACACGTCCTGCCCCCTCGCCGGCTGGCTCTTGTCTGTCGCTCGTACCGGATTAATAAAGGAACTCTACACTGCTTAGAAACACTAAACCTTTCCCTTATTTCCTTTCCATGCCCTTACTTGTTGACCTTTGACCAATAGTTCTTGACCTATAACGTTATCTAAGTCTTAAATGTTAATAAATGTGACTCAGTAATAGTGTTGGTATAGTTATGTAGTATCTTTTTTAAAGCTAAGCTTATATTGAGAGTTCGTTAGTGCTTCGAACTCACTAACACCGTCGCAAAGGATTGTGGGTAGGATATCATATATATATATTAATATATATATATATATATATATATATATATATATATATATATATATATATATATATATATATATATATATATATATATTTATTTTTTTTTTCTTCTTCTATGTAGTTTGTGGGTTGACAGGACTGGGCTGCTTTATTGGCAGTGGCGTAGCTAGGTATATATCAATGGGGGGCACCTGGGGGGGGGGCACTAGGCAAGTGGAGCTCAGGGGCCACTCTGATGCCACATAGAAGGGTATTAAGATCAGATCAATGGTGGGTATTAGAGCATTTTACATAATACGGCAGCCATGGCCAGGGGGGGCACCTTGGGGGGCACAGGATTCTCATGGGGGGGGCACGTGAATGCGTCTGGTTATAGCTAGGCCACTGCTTGGGAATCAATGTGAGGATGAAATGATATACTGAACAATGTATAGATTAATGTCTTTATTATTGTGTTTCCAACATAAGTAACAGTTAATACAAAATACAAAAAATGAGTTGGTCAATAACAATGGCAAAAATGGAAGGAAGAAATTGTTATGGCAAGATATGTCTCCTTGATATGGCAGCTAAATACTTATGTCCTAGTCTACGTGTCTGAGTGGAGGAAACTGCAAGGTTCAAATCATTATTGCTTGTGGTCTGCCCCTAGAAGCATTAGTTGCAATTAAAGGATAATTATTTTAGACTCTATTCATTATCTGATTTGCAGCACAATGCCTAATAGTACGTAGGTCATACGAGTAGCCTGATAGTGTAAAGGATTTCATATCTTAGTGTATGTAGCAGATTTGACTCCTCTATTTTGTGTCAAATTCTAGGAGGTAATCATGTGTAGGCTATATTATTTTTGTGTTTTCACTATATATTCACATATTTCTGGGGAATGCATGATCATATAATATTGCATGAGAAAATATTTAATGGTACATATACACAGTAATATTTTGCTAACCTTGAGCTCTCCAGCTATAGAATTCACTTGCACACAGTTTTAAAATGTTTAGTACGCCTGTTCCATGGTCGCAGGGTATCATCCTGCTCATTCCTGGGTTGGCTTCATTCCTGGCTTCTTGACATGTTTTATTTATTCTATAGTCGCAGTCAACCCCGTGTTTCGATGGTGCCAAGTATCTCTTGTGGTGATAATTTAACCCCTTCACACCAAGATCTTTCCTTTGCTATAAAATACTATGTTGTCGAGCCATAAAATTACGAAAAGTAACTGAATATACTGTACCAACTTAGTTAGTCGACAAGGATACTAAACAGGTCATATCTATAAAATATTGCTTACATTCATTGAAATCGTCTAATGGTGGTCAAATTACAATGAAAATTACGTTCTGGGTCTCAAAGGGTGGTGATAAATGTCATGATTTTAAATTTGATTTAACATCAGCCACCTCAGCTCAGAGATCGTCCCAGCATCAAAGACATAGTGTTTCATTATTGTTGACTGGTTGCATGGTGCCATTATATTCCAAGACGTCGTGTCAGTATTTCATTTTTGAAGCACGCCAACCTTTTGCTGTGTTCCCCTGCGCTATCAAGTGCCTTTAAGCTAACATGAGTCATATAAACAAATCGTGGCTGACAATAAAACAAATAACTGTCTACTTCTGATCTTGAAAAATTCTTGAAAAATCTGTTATCATTAACCCCTTGAGGCCCAGAACGTAATTTCCATTGTAATTTGGGTACCATATTAGACGATTGTTAATGACTATAAGCAATATTAATAGATATGACCTGTTTAGTACCCTTGTCGACTAACTAATTTGGTATATTAAGTGACTTTTCTTAATTTTATGGCTTGACAACAGACAATTTTATATAGCAAAAGAAAGATCTGGGTGTGAAGGGGTTAAATCTTACTGATGCCACTGAAGCACAGCTCATGGTATGCTGAGATCAGAGAACAGTGTGCAGCACAAAGAAGAAGAAAAGACCTGACTTACAAGTGAACTAAGTAAGCAAAATTATAGCAGGTGCTTTTATTTTCAGATTTATGTGTAAAATGGAATTCATCTCTTAGCTATTTACACAATTTCTAGAAGTGTATTAGACATTCAGTTATTCATGCATGACATATCACAATGCATATCATATTTGCAATTTGTGATCAGTACTTTGTATATGAATAGCCTAAAGTTTGTTTTTTAGGTCATACTTATGCCAGAGTGATATGTGCAGCACGGTAGCCAAGAGTACAGCCCGTGACAATGACTGCCGTAATTATGTCACTGATAGGATCATTATACATCCTTCATTACGATTCCAGGTCTGAGGATGAAGATTAAAGAAACTATTCATTTGCTCTCCTTTATCTTATCTCTTAGTATCTGATAATGATTGATAGAAAAAATAGGTTTTGAGCCATTAGATAAGTAAAAAAGTGTTGACACTGAGGACTCCGGTAACACTGAACCCTTTCTGTCCCTGGTGAGGCATCAAGGTAGCGAGCCACCCACCTCCTGGGCTGCATTGTGTACAGAAATGAAAACATGCGACCAAACATCTTGTCCAAACAATCAAACGACAACATTAAATAGCTTCAATATCTAATGAGGTCTTTTAACTGTGAGTCAAGAAATGTGACACTTTTCAAAAGAAAAAAAATTGCATATTTGCTTGAAGTATCCTGCATAGGAAAGTGCTGCTCATTCTAAAAAATTACAGGTAACAAAATAAGCCCATGCAATATCATGGCTTACAATTATGCAATCTTATACTTTCATTTGCAAGAAATGGCAAAATTCCTAAACAGAGTGAATATAAGGCAAGATTTCTTCACATAGATAAGTGTTGTGACGTGTAGTGATCAGCATGACTGTGTATCACGTGTATGATGGAGTGTCATCATTAGTACTGGTTTTAGGTCATGGCTTGGCACAAATAACACAGCTTGACAATAATATACACTGTACACTGCATAAATATACTTTTTTCTCCTGAGAGTGAAAGAAAAGCTATCAACATCGTTCTGTTTAACTTCAGATTTTCCCATATTGCATTATTTGTCCAGAACCAATGCACCTGCATATTTGCTTTTAATTATACATAGACGTGACTATGAAATTCCCTCTAACAGACTGACACCTCAAGAAGGTGAAAGTAAGTAGGAAGCAGTTTGATACAGATCCAGAATGATGCTCGTAGACTACACTTGCATAGTAAAATTTGGTAAAGTACACAAGTTAGGTAGGCATAACATGTGCTTAGGAAACCTATTACATATCAGGATCATTAGAAAAGCACAGAATCACCACCAAATTTTGATCTAGAATATCAATCTTATAAGTATTTCCGTCTAGTGGCACATATTTCATACAATGTGTGCTTTGTAGAAAGATAATTTGATCTTCAGTTTAATCTCATTCATATGAAATACATGATTACTAGTATATATATCACAAAAAGTTTAGTATTATCTTACAGAATGTTCTAAATTAAGTAGCCTCTACATTTTAATGATGCATATATTACACTATACTAAGAGGAAAACCAGACTTGTACATTAAATGTACTGTTATAACTGCACGTACAAACAGTGATACATACTCATACACTGTTGTCCCCTAACTATTCTACATCAAATTCAATGGAATGATGGAAGTACAATAATATCTGAAATGTGATATGCTGGATGTCATAATAATTATACGTATAAGCAACTTTGTGCAAGATCTCCAGTTATTACCTTTGAATAGACACGTTCAAACGTTCATTACAAAATCACAAAATACCAACCTCATAAAAAACAGTTCATACATAACTTTACTTCATGTTTGATGATGTCTCAATTAGTGCATATCAATTTTTTATCAGTAATATTCCAAGTTACTGAAATGATTCTTAAAAAGTCCTGTAGTTTCAAGGAAAGGGCTGTTTTTATAATGCTTAGTCATGGTATTATGACAAACGTGATTTTCCTTTAACATGCTATTGAAAAGTGTATTAATTGTTAAAGTTTACATATTTTCAAAAAGATAGAAAAGCCATGATTGTGAGAAAATGCGACATGCTTAATTGTCACAGCAAAGCAGGAAACATCTCAGCCATGCAGTATCAACATGAACATTTTCTGCATGCTCATCTAGGCTTGGGGTTTGCATGGCTCACAGGGGTTCCGTACGCAGCCCCCGCACTGTTGGGTCTCCAGTGTACAATTATTCCTGTGCCTTGACATTGCCTCCTAAAAGACTCAGAACATTTGACTGTGGGGCAAAAGGTTGAAGTAATAAAAAGTTTGAACCAGATGCATCAGTAGCAAGTGTATGTGATTGTGATGCCATTAAGAAACAAAGTGTCGGTCATGAAAAAGTGAGGAAATGCTACAAAATTTTGCTTTACACATCTCAGCCTGCCTTGCCTGTAGTGACCACACACCCCAACCTGTCTTGCCCGCACCACAGGTTGTCTGTGGTGTGACTCCAACTTACCAAATTGGAGAAGTAGAAGCTGGGCTCCACCATGTGGGGAGGGTGAGCATGCGTGCGTGTAATAGGCTTACTCGTGAAGCTGTCTGGACAACAGTTAAGGTGTTAAGGCAGTAATTGAGCATGCAATCATGGGCAGGGGTGTCAGTGTTACTATTCATGCACAGTATTACCAATGCAACTTAAATAGTTTAATAGAACAGTGATCGTGATATACGAGCATGCGATATTCAAGAATCTGATACGATCGCATATTAACATCCTTCAATCTACGAGCAATTTCTGTTCGATGATATGAGTTTTTTGTATAGTGATAAGCACAAAATTAATGTAATATAAATTGGGAGGTGGAAAAGGTGGGGAGTGCCCCGTGGAAAAATGCACAACATGCAAAAATACACTGGGAGAATTCTGCAGTTTGTTAGAACAGAACAGTCACAGATTTGTGCCCTGGTTGTGGATACACAGAGCTCTTCTTTGGCGTGCTTACCCAAAAGATGGGTTATAATGTACTATTAAAAGGTGCCACAAATATACAAGCTGAAGTAGTAAGACAAGTTAATATTTACAACTTTGTGTTTAGGCAAGATCTCTGGTTCAAACAATTCTCAAAGAAAAAGTAAAAAAATAGAATGCATTCTACTTGCAATAGTTAGGAATTTCCTACATTAGAAATTCTATTATAATGTATAATAGCAGTCACATAAATTTGAGACCATTAAACTCGGTAAACTCTATCACCTACCACTGCATCAGAACATGCTGGAGTAAGCTACAGATTAATGGACTGAATAAATTATGCCAATTATATATTTACAAAAAACATTTCGTTAGTTTAGTGTTGCATGGTCAAAATGCTCAAATTTATAAAGTAATGCACATTTTTCAAATTTTTTAAGCTACACCGAATCTTTTCTCATGGCCACTTCAGCTTGATAATTGCCTTAGAAATATGTACACGACATATATCACTCATATTTGGAAGCTTTGCGTGAAGTTGATATGGTAGGATGATTTGATACACATGCAGAACATTGTGGCTGCTCCATGACACACACACGGCTTGAACACCTCGTGAACTGATTGTTTCACTCTCATAACCCCAATTCTATGATCAGACGACAGGATTATAAAGCATTTCCAAAGCATTGTTAGCAATATAAAATTTAACTCCTTGAGACCCAGAATGTTATTTCCATTGTAATTTGGGGTACCATTAAACGATTTTTAGTGAATATAAGTAATATTTTATAGATATGACCTGTTTAGTATCCTTGTCCAGTGGCTAATTTGGTATATTCAGTTACTTTTCGTAATTTTATGGCTAATAACAGACATTTTTTTAGCAAAGGAAAGATCTGGGTGTGAAGAGGTTAAGTACATATTCAAAAGCCAGAATTATTAGAATTAGAGAATGTTATAAGTTACAATCCTCTATGCTAACGGGTGTTTCTTTGGCTGTGTAGTCAGAAGTAAGGCCGAGGAATGACTGCATGACGGGAACATTTTCATACTCAGTAACTTTTTGAGTATGCATGTGGTAATAAGGGTTATAAGTCTGTAAATTTCGTGAAATGTATCAATATAAAGGATCTTGAAAACCTTGACTGTGAAAACCTTGTGATATAGGTTACTCTTCACTGTAAATTGATATGCACAGTAAATATTGAGAAATCACTTTCAATAGTACTGTAGGGAAATCACTTCAATAGTCTGTAAATTTTGTGAAATGTATCAATATAAAGGATCTTGAAAAGCCTGACTGGTTTAAACTTTTTCAACACTTTCGATGAGGCAGAGGTGATATGAAGAAGAGTTGTGATATAGGTTACTTTTCACTGTAAATTGATATGCACAGTAAATATTGGGAAATCACTTCCATAGTACCATTCTTCCCCGTGTTGATATGTGATTAGCAACTCCTTAGTAGTATACCTTTGATTCTACATAACATGCTATGCAGCTCAGTGGTTCAAGGAAGGGAAATCAAACATTGAACAACATGTAAAGACTGCGACCTTTTCCACATACTATTTCACTCTTATTTCAAGGGTGAGTCATAAGTGTAAGTTTTTTCTCCATTTCAACTTGTACTGAAGATTATACTGTTTATATTTCAACATGTAATAAAAGACAAGACATGTATAGAGTGGAAAGTTATGTTGTTAAACCCTATAAATCAAAATCTATTCAAAATTAATCCAGTGTGGTATCATGAAAATGTTTTGATTCAATCATAGTTGCTTATGACTTCATCGTGAGCTATGTACACACCATGCATACATGTTACACAGGAGAGCTTAAAGTTGTGTGTGCAGTGGTTGGCATATGCATTGTATGCCTCTCTAACAGCTATTCTTCAAAGAAAATTAAATGCATAATGATATGACGCCATGAAATGGTAATATATTCAATGATGATAGTATAATGGTTTGACATATTAGTAATAAATTACTTGGCATTGTTAACAAATATTTCAAATTTGCTTAATTTCTATTATATCTATTAACACAAGTAAACTTATTTCATATTTGGCACAATTAATTAAATTCAACTTTTGGCCACACATCATGTGCATTAAGTAACTTATATTACATTCTGGAATAATAATTTGCAAGCAAAATAATATATAGCATTATACATAGAAGTTAGTGAAAGACAACTCTGTAATTATAAAACAATGGGCATGATTTGGCAAAACACTATGTACTAATTCCCTAACAATGGAATTATATAACACATTACAGCTAATGTACCTACACCTGCACACGCAGTGCTTGCATAGGCTGATATGGTGATTAACTGATATGGACCCTTTCAAGCAATACAATGTATCTATGACATGGCACAAACCTTTAACATCTACCTTCCCTAGGACACATAGGGCTAATCCAACACGTCGTGGCAGGCTTCATGTGGTAGCAGTTCATGGTTTACAGAAAATGACCGGGATTAAATATTCAGATTTTCCAATTTTCGGCTAATGGGAGAAAACCTTTAGGACGTAGTTTTTTTCCTTAAATTAGACTGAACTTTACCATGCGTCCTCCAGGCCATAGGTAAGATTTTCTACATCATCTGAGTCACCTGGGTATTCACAGTATTAGCTGTAGGTCAATATTGAGTCACTGTTGGCCTGGAACGTTTTAGATGAACCATGGCTGACATTATATATCTACCGTATACATTCCTTAGTAAAGTGTTAAGTTTGCTCATACGTCAACTTATGAAAACATAGATATGATCACCAATGACCTTCAGTTCGTGCCGCCCTACATGTATAGGAGAAGGACTTCTGTGTGAAAAATACATCTATACATAAACCAATAGCTTAGCAGGTTTTCTCCCATGAACTGAAAATATTAAATAATGAATATAGGTATTGTATCTGCACTTCAATGGAAATATAACCATGAAACATTGATTTACATTGCATCATGAATATTAAATTTTTCACCAATTAACTGATGTATTTAAGATGTACTTAAGATGCTAGTTATTCCTTCAACATGATAGCTGTACGGTCTAGTGTGGGTTAGTGACATTCCCTTCATCAGCTGCGTGCTCAGCCGACAAGGAACATTCGGGGTTTAATCATGCTGTATTAAGAAAGTAGGAGATAGCATCATCAGTATTCCTGTACCTTTGTATTTCATCCTCTTATTGTTTGAGTTCAACTATTCATGAACTGTCTAAGATATGCTGCATCTGTATTCACGCACACACACACAAACACACACAAACACACACACACAAACACACACACACACACACATACACACACACACACACCTCTTGGATTAAAGATTCAGTCAGTCCCCGTGTTACTGCATATAAGTACTCAGAATTCCTCTAGGGTGTGTTTAGGGTGTTGCATTCCCTTCTCTTAATCTCCAACCTTCTGTTCAAGACTACACGTGAAACATGAGATGAGGCGGCATCTTGAGTGCACCCTGGGTTTGCTGAGAGATAATTAGGTAAGCATGTTACTGATAGTGAAGAGATTACAATATGAAACCAACTGAATTCAGATACATCCAAGTGGTATGAACGAAATAGTATCTACAAGGAAGTCAGCTTTGTACTCAATAAGACTGGAGAGATGTTAAGAAATTTCATAAAAGCAAAATAAATTAATCAGTGTAATATTTCTTGGTGACTGCCGCATGTACATTCAGATGCAGCTAGTTACTGATAGCAGCAAATCAACACTAAAAACCTGTATGTATTCAAAGGAAACTCGAATAACATCAGTATAAGCCATTACTATTTAGTGTGTATACTAGAGCAAGTTGTAATATATGTAAACTGAATCAAAAAGTTTCTGAAAAAAGAATCCGAAAGTTTTTGATTTTAGTCAATGTACAGTATTACTCTTTAACGATGCAAACATTCCGTACAACCGTTGCATATTGAGCACAAAGCTTTAGTGTATTAATACATATTCTAATTCATCACAAAAGGTATACAGTATTCATAACTGCAGACCTTTCTTATATTCTGTAACATAAAAACAAAAAACTGAAATAAAACAGTTGCTATCCCTTAGTCTGCATTTGTATCACATTCAAGGTTGTAGCTGTTACTTAAGACATGCAACAGCTAGTGGTATTGTAGAGAAATAAAAAAAAAACGACATAAAGTAATGAATACGTAAACTCACACTGTGACCGTCGTGGCCGATGCCGATGTTTTGCCGCGCATGCTCACCGCGCTCCTCTTCGGCAGCGGTGCGGTGGACACATTGTTATTCTTTACGTTTTCTCTCGTATCTTCACTTTCAAATTTTTCTGGATTTCTTTCACTGGCTTCAAGACTGACATCACTTTCCGGCGTGAGTGATCGACTTTTGCCTGAAATTAGATTGATAATATTGATAAGATTGATTAGATAGCCTTGAAGTCATTATGAACAAACTTTAATCATTCTAAAGCTTCTGGGCATTAAAGAAAATTCCATGAAAAGTCAACTGGGATGGATTAAAAAAACATGAAGAAGAGTGACTGTGTTGTGGTATGGTCGCTACAATGTTTAATGTACCCTGGCATGCTGAAGTACCTTAAAGTAATCGTCCAGACCATTTCATCATTCCTGATTTAATGCAGTCAAAATATAGCCATTATCGAATATATCAACAATATGTTGTCACTTTTTCCATCCAGTCACCCGTTTTTAAATAATCAGCAATCAAAATCTGTAAATTCCCAGAGCTTCCAAAATGCTCCTGACGACTAGCAGACGACGCACCACGGCTCGGTGACTTCACCCGAGGCAGCTCGATACATCAATGGATGGATATGATATGGATATGGACAATAGATATATCACTGCAAATTTACAAAACAGCATAAATCTCAAAACTCAAAAAGATCGTAACTGTACCTGAAACACATAAGGATTCTTCTTCTTTCTGCCCTGACGCCTCGGAGGTTTCTTTGGTTTCCTCCGGCGCGTCTCCCTCGGCGGTGACCTTGAGGCTGAGGTCACTGGCACTCGTCGCTTCAGGGTTTGTATCACAGTGCTTGGAGCCCTTCTTGCCCAGCGCCACGATAGCGTTGGCAGCTCTGGAACAGCACAACAACAACACATAAAGTACTAAATTGGGTGTACAAAAAACATTCTTAATTAATTATGTTGTCTAAACCCATACCAATATTTTGCTGTGACTCCTGTCTCTTAACTTTTTGCACTGACTGCTTAGATACAGTAAGGTCTTCCATTTGACAGAGGTTCTAAAAATTCTCCTGCTTAGGACTCTCAGATGAAGAACTTCCAAAAACTCTTTAGCTCCAACTGGCATATTACTATCTACTACTATTACTATCACTACTATCTACTACTATTATCCAACATTCATATAACTAACCTGTATGACTTGTTGACTTCTTTCTGCATATCCACGTCATACTTGTGGTACTTTTCATACATGTTGATGATGAGATCCCGTTCCTGTTCAGAATATTCTTCCAAAGACGGATGAAAACGCTTGGCATGTTTGACGTAGGTGTTTTTCCGGGGTCCGTCGTAGGACTTGAAGGTGGTGAAGCACAACATGCAGATGCTCATGTTGGTTCGCGTGTCGTAGTCAACCAGCAGCTGTCTCCGCCACTCCTCCTGTTAAGTGTGGGATAGAAGAAGAAGCTTTAAATATACTGATTGATCAAATACATTTATATAAGAACATAAGAAAATAAGGAAGCTACAAGAGGCTGTGAGACCTATATGTGGTAGTAGTTGATAGAAGAAGCCTTAAATATACTGATTGATCAAATACATTTATATAAGAACATAAGAAAATAAGGAAGCTACAAGAGGCCGTGACACCTATATGTGGTAGTTCCCATAAATACAACAGTTTCTCACTTAGTGTTCACATTTTGTACTTGAGAATAGGACACTGTTGTAGGTTCACTTTGTTTTAGTACAACTCCTAATACAACGTTTATTGTACAACTCATCTCCTCCCCAGCACAAATTAGTCTCCAATACAGTGAAGCAACCCATCTTGAATGTTCTCCTATTGATGGTGACTCTCTGGGCATTTGAAGATGCAGTTAACTTATATTGTACAACTCATCTCCTACCCAGCACTAATTACCGTAGTCTCCAATAAAGTGAAGCAACACACCTTGAATGTTCTCATATTGATGGTGACTCTCTGGGCGTTAGAAGATGCAGTTTCTCCACTTGTGTTCCCTTCTGCGACCTGCTGTAGGATGCTGTGGTAATAGGGTGTCACTTTCTCCTCAACAGGCTCTGACGGCGGAGTGTTTGCAGCACTGTTTGTGGCGCTGAGAGTGGTGTTCGGGACGGCTGTGGATAAGGATGATGGCGTCTGACTCACACCATCAACTCCATAGGCTGTGCAAACTTGCGTGGCGGCAGTGGTGGTGGAGGGGACTGCAGGTGGAGGAGGTGGAGCAGTGGCCGCCTCACTGGGGGTCTCCGGGGCACTTTGCGTATCACTTTCATCACTGTTCAGGGCTGCTTCTTCAAGGGTGTTCGGGTCACTGTTGATTGAAAGAAATAATAATGTCTATAGTCTATTTTTTTTAACGAGGTGAAAAATCCTAACCCCTTGCTGCTTACTGACTGATATTTGATGCCAGGTGAAGGGAATACTAGTTCTTCTAAATTTCAGGTGTATTTTATCATAGTTAAACATATTATCAGGTAAACATAGGCATAATATTAAGCATGAGACGTTAGGATAGAATGGAATTTTTGCCTCGTTAAAAAAAAATAGACTATATAGGAAAACTTGGCAATTAAGTTTTTACATAAGAATATTGATACTTCTAGTTTGCTTATTGGTTAATGAAGGTCTGATTTGCATGTACCTTTGAAAATATTAAAACTATGTAATGGCATCGGGAAGGATACGTAGTGATTAAGACTAGGGTAATTATATTTTCACATATTTTCCCATTTATCCTTAAAACCTCACTGCCTACTCTGTGCCCAAGGTAAACACTCCTGATGGAAGACGGACAGAACAATGTAATAACCAGTTGTGTGGGTGTATCTTTCTTCTGTAACAATAAAAGATGCCAAAACAATTCTTACCTGTAGGCTTCTTCAAGTTTTTCACTTTTAGTTGGAGATGTTTCAGAAATTCCCTCATTGTCTTGAATTTCGAGTTGTTCCTGTTGCATCTCTGTACTTTGGACATCCAGGGCTGGGTCTTCAGGAGGTAATTCATCTTGCGGAGGACAGGAGGTTTGCGTGGACAGATTCTGCGTTGCTATGACTGACGTTGAAGCACTGGAAGGAATGGTCAAATTCACCAAAGGAATATGAAAAGCTGGATGGGCAGGAAGAGTGGAGGGTCGAGGCATGTCTCCCGTTCTTGCACGTTTTGCGGGAGGGATGGCAACCTGGTCGTTGGAAAGAATAACAGAAGCTTCCCGCACCGTGGCAGCCTCTCGAAGGGCTGCCTCGCGTGCCTCGCGGCGAGCCTCTCTTCTCTCTTCCTTTTTGCTGCGCTCTGTGGCAGCGTACAGAAGGTCGTCAAGGCGGTTTCGCCTCTCTTGTCTTTCCTGAGGAGTTTCATCATGAATGTTTTTAATATTACCATTGAAGGAAAGGTTCAGGGGAGACGGGTCTCGCTCTAAGGGATCAGGTACATGGTTAAGCGGAGACAAGGGCTGAGGAACAAATCCATACATTCCTGCTGAGTATTCACCACCCAGGCTGTAGATCGGCGTGGAATGGCAAGTGGCAACTCTTGACCGGCCTCTGTGGTGCTGTCTTTGGCAATCATCTTCAATGTGACTCTTGTGCTCGCCACCACTGGTCACTGAAGACACTTCTGCCAAACCTTTGATCTTGAGACTCTCGGCTGTTCTGAGAAGGGAGGCAAGATTTTCTTGATCCACATTGACTTCTCCATGATAGATGAAGTGGATCAGAGAGGCAACGTCTTGAGGGTGAGGACCGTCTAATACAACTATTGGAGAGTTGCCGGGGGGAAGTGCAGCAAGTAGCTTCTCAAAGTGACTACTGGATGCACACAATACCAGCTTGTGTAGACGCCAAACTTCACCTGTGAAATAAAGAATAATAGTGAGCCAAGTGTTACATAACATTTTCCGATTCTTTTATCCTGTTTCTTAAGAATGCTTATAGAATGGCAAGAGCGATAGTAAACATTCTGCAATAGATGTACCATACATAGTGTTGCCATAAATATCCTACCAACACAGTACAATACTGGGCAGCCCACGTGGCTGCCCAGTATATCCCAATATCTCCTGTACTGCTGTTCTGCTCTGGTCTACAATATATCTTATGGCTTCAATCTACAAGTTGAGTACTTTTATTGACCCATACCCACACGCATAATTTATAAGGGACACACACGTAAGACAATACACAGATCAGACCCCACACCTCCGTGCCTCGCCGCTCGACCACAAGCTACCCACCGCCACTCACTCGTCCTGTTATGTTCCTGCCTCCATTTATCTCTCTATATTCAAGTACATTGTACAGTACCACGTACCCGGTACATAGACTTTTTATTAAACTTAAAGATAATAATTTGCAGGTAATTAGGTTAGACTTTTATTATTGCATTTGAAAGTAAAAATGGAAATCTACTAATTGGGGGGGGGGGGGGGTTACTAGCTGGTGTTACATAATTTAATAGGGGGGTCTGGACATGTGTTACAAGGCGTGACAAGGGGGAGAGGGGGGGCCCACAATTTCCTAAAAAAGCGTTACGATGTTTTGAATGACCCCAAATAAATTGTTCTTACCTTGACAGCATAATATCACATCAGAGTGTTGTTCAGAGGCAAGAATGTGGCCGAGAGTTCCTAGTAGGTTTGGCGTGTGATTGTTCCACCTGAGGCAGAACTTCTGGAATGTCCCCATCTTCGTCACCTCATTGGTTCACGGGCCTGTTGGACACAAAGCAATCAGTTAGACACAAAGCATCAGTTAGATGAGTTAGACACAAAGCAGTCAGTTAGATGAGTTAGACACAAAGCAGAGTTAGATGAGTTAGACACAAAGCATCAGTTAGATGAGTTAGACACAAAGCAGGAGTTAGATGAGTTAGACACAAAGCATGAGTTAGATGAGTTAGACACAAAGCACAGTTAGATGTTGACAGCAGAGTTAGATGAGTTAGACACAAAGCATCAGTTAGATGAGTTAGACACAAAGCAGGAGTTAGATGAGTTAGACACAAAGCAGGAGTTAGATGAGTTAGACACAAAGCAGGAGTTAGATGAGTTAGACACAAAGCAGAAGTTAGATGAGTTAGACACAAAGCAGGAGTTAGATGAGTTAGACACAAAGCATCAGTTAGATGAGTTAGACACAAAGCAGGAGTTAGATGAGTTAGACACAAAGCATCAGTTAGATGAGTTAGACACAAAGCAGGAGTTAGATGAGTTAGACACAAAGCATCAGTTAGATGAGTTAGACACAAAGCATCAGTTAGATGAGTTAGACACAAAGCAGGAGTTAGATGAGTTAGACACAAAGCATCAGTTAGATGAGTTAGACACAAAGCAGGAGTTAGATGAGTTAGACACAAAGCAGGAGTTAGATGAGTTAGACACAAAGCAGAAGTTACACAAAGCATGAGTTAGACACAAAGCAGAAGTTACACAAAGCATGAGTTAGACACAAAGCATCAGTTAGACAGTCATGTAAAATGTGTACTAATTAGAACATAAGAACATAATAACATAATAAAATAAGGAAGCTACAAGAAGCCGAGAGACCTAGATACATGGATATTTTATTAACCACAACATACACTTTCTGTAATCATAATAATCACGATATATGGTCCAACAAATTACTTTACAATTATTGAGCCTATGTTTACGGCCTATAAAACTGAATTATAAGCAAGTAGTTCATACATCAATTTGACACATACAAAAAAAAAAAAAAACTCTCAAAACAGGTAAAACACATAATCCTTGAACACGTGGTAGTTTCTGTAACTAATATTTTATCCATAGATGCGCCCACTAATTAAATACCGTTATCTCACATATATTCAATTGTCTGATATGAGTATGAACTAAACGCTTCACATAGCTACACAGGTACAGTTTATGAAAGGCTCAAACAGGCAAATTTATTCAGAAAACTCTAGTCTTCAGTAATTGTTTTATTTAATTTTAATGAGATAATTAATGTTTTTTAATTATCTCATTAAAGAGAATAAACAAAATATTTAGGAACATAATTAAGAGAAAACATAAGAACATAAGGCAGGTACAAGAGGCTGGGAGACCTACACGTGGTAGTTCCTCTAATACACATACGTATATCCACCTTTCATCCCTAGCCACATATTGGTCTAGTCTTCTTTATTTCCTGTCGTCTCTGCACTAATGAAAAACACTGAATTTATATCCCTTGTCTGTTTGTGTTTTGCTTATGTTAAACTGTAATAGTAGATTAATAATACTAGATGTAAATAAAGTAAAAAAATAAAAATAAAATTCTGAACCCTCGGCAAAGCGCAACTACCACCACTCTGCTGCGGCGACCATGCACGGCAGACCGACAACAGGTTAAACTTCTATTCAGATTATAATAAACTTTAGACCAACAACAATCCCGGCGACGGAGGCGAGATGTTCGTGATATAATAATTGATATTTCAAAAGCACAGTAATGAAACGGCAGAGCCTCACCCATGTTATTACCCCTTGAGGCCCAGAACGTAATTTCCATTGTAATTTGGGGACCATTAGACAATTTTTAGTGAATATAAGCAATATTTAATAGATATGACCTGACTACTATCCTTGTCGACTAAATAATTTGGTATATTCAGTTAGTTTTCGTAATTTTATGGTTAACAACATACGATTTTATATAGCAAAGGAAAGATCTGGGCAGAGATGCTCGAAAGAGTTACGGGCCCGTAAGTACTCCCCTAAGGGACTTTTACCTCGTAGCGCCTCTAAGGGAGATGCTCAAACAATTTTTTCACTTGCTACGGGACCGCGAGGCTAAGGGTGGTCGGGAGCACCCTTAACTCCCTAAGGGAGTGAAATTTGAAGCGGCAAGACGTCAACAAACAATAAATTACAAGTTGTATCACTAAACTTTATGTTTATTGTGTATTATAGAGCCATTTCATGCTTGCCTGTTTGAAATGTGATGTGTTTATTGCTTCATTGACTCCATATATATCATATTTAACATACAATACCTATAGTACTTGTAATAAATTCATATCAGGGCAAACCTATATCTTAAATATATATATCGGTCGGCTTCTTGAATCAAAACGTACAGTTCATCACACAGGTTTGGCCGCCACAATGATGCGGTGGTCGTGGTGGTGGTGTCAAATGTCTGACGTACTAGTACACACGCACGTATACACACAAGCAAGGATATTATAAAGTTATACTATCCTGGCACACAAGTGTCACGTGTGTCACAGTGAGGTGTTAGCCCCCAGTGTCTTGTCTGACCTAAAGAGCGAACGCGCAGTTCTCGTCCACTATAACAGAGTACCGCCAGGGCCACGGATACGGCATACGTACGTCGCGGGCCAGCAGTGGTCTATAGATACTAATTTCGGGCACGCTAGACTCGAACCTATGATCAGCGCATCATGGTATACCCTGGGTACGTCTGTGTAGTAATCAGTGGGAGAATATTACGCTGAAAGGCTAATGTGGCAGCTATGTATTATCGTAACATTCTGGCGATAGTGAGCTAAAATCGGCCCTATTTCGGAAATCAGCCAATCTTAGCTCAACACCGGCAAACATAGTTTTTAGGTTTAGGTTAAGTTATATTTAGGTCTGGTTTAGGTTAGGTAAGGTTTATGATAGGTTTGTGTTAAGTTTTGTAGAGTTATTTAGGTTAAATAAGCGTCCGCGGGACGATTTCCGAAAAAGGCCGATTTTAGCATAACAGCGGCATTTGAAGTCTTTAAATTTATTTATCGGGCTCCCTGACAGCTGAGAGCATGATGATTGGCTAGATAAAGCCGCGTCACGAAGGGCGCTGCTCTGTGATTGGTTAGCAGAATTTTCCCACACATATCCCTAGAATATCCCTATATTCCCCACCCAGAGGCCACCGATAACCGTACGGGAGTGACGGCTCGGTACGAGCATCTCCCTCAGCCCACCCTCGTAAGGTTATTGTAGCCATACACTCGTAAGTTGTCCCTTACGAGGGATTTTCGAGCATCCCTGCCTTGGGCATGAAGGGGTTAACTTATAAATGATTTCTCAACATCGAAACACTGGCACGGCCAATCTCGTGTACGGCGAGAGGGGCGCCATTCTGAGGGCCTCACTACGGGGTACAGTGCGGCGCAGGGCATTGATGGCCTACCAGCGGCAACATTTAAATATAAGAACATAAGAGCATATGAAAATAAGGAAGCTACAAGAGGCTGAGACCTGTACGTGGTAGTTCCTGCGAAAATGTGGAATGCTTCACGATTTTGCGTGTCATCCTTGCGCAGGGGCCATGCTAGTCATCTCTGTAGAGTTTCAAGTACCGCAGAAGCAAGTACTGTCATACGCACTGTAGGTACTGAACATACAAAATACCGCCCAAAATATTTGCCACCCCCCCTGGGAGGGCGCCACTGGGGTGAACCACTGGAAACTGTTCAGCAAACTGCCCGCCAGAGGTGTGCCCGATCCCCTGGTGAACCTGCGCAGCATGTGGTACAGCAAGCAAGAGTTCAGGGTCATGTCGGGCAACTCTTAGGTCCGCGACCAACGGCATGCGGCCAGGCAGCATGACTCTCCCCACACCTGTTCAATGTTGACATGGACATGCTGAGATGTGTGCTGGAGCAATCTGGCATAGGGTGTTACGTCAAATCACGCGTGGGTGCGTTGCGTCGCATGCACGGGACTGACAGTGTGCATGCGTCACACCACCTGTCACCGCCACGTCAGTGTCGCATGATCGCATCATAACAAACAGGCGATTAACAAAGGACACATCAAATCGTTCTGCTCCCTGAAGGCTGAACGTGTGCATGAGAAAGGCCATAACTCTGCCTCAAAACTTGAGACCGTGTAGGCTTATTTTGACTGTGAGGGTGTGATGGTGGGGGGGGGGGGTAATTATAGGTCTGCCTGAGTGGGTAACGCGGGCCGCAGCATGTGGGCGGCCGGAGGGAAAGTGCATGCATTGAAGGCAGAGCTGCATTCATGATGGCGAGCAGCAGAAGGAATTAAGATCCCAGGTGAAATAGCCAAGGGAAGAGCTGACAAGATTGTTAACTATGGAGACGAAGTTGAAGAGGACCTATATAAGCGATACTAAGCGTTAAAGGTCACACGAAGAAGAAGAGCCATGGGGGTCTGGGGGATGCGAACGTGGGGACGAGGTTTAGGCGTGTTTTCCCACCACCAACAGCCAATATGCTGCTCCTGGCTCGCCTCTCGCACGCTGCCACGGCTTCCTCCAGTATGACACGAACATTTAATATCAAAAGCAATAAATGAATAAACAAATCAGAAAATCCTATTGAATATACAGCTGAGAGTTCGTTCATAGCAAAAAACCCACTTCATATAAAGGTGAGTTTGCACATAAATTAAATCTATATGCGAACTCTCAACTGTATATTAAGCAAGTTTTTCTGATTTGTTTATTAATTTATAGCTTCTGCAGTAACCCCTTCACGCCCAGATCTTTCCTTTGCTATATAAAATCGTCTGTTGTTAGCCATAAAATTACGAAAAGTGACTTAATATACCAAATATGCTAGTGGACAAGGATACTAAACAGGTCATATCTATAAAATATTGCTTATATCTATTAAAATCGTCTAATAGTATTGTCAAATAACAATGAAAATTACGTTCTGGGCCTCAAGGGGTTAATATCCGTTCTCTTGAAATTGTGTTTAGGAAAGCTAAAAGTTTTTATTATTGCTTGTGAAGGCGAGCGGTAATATACGCATTCTTTAAATTGTATTCAAATAAGATCCCCCCAAAAATGTATTCAGTAGGCTTTGTGATTTTACGCACAAGTATAACGCTACCTCACCATTCATCATTATTACACATTAAAATATTGTATTTAAATTATGCGAAATTTACAGAACGTACGCCAAGATGCGAGTGTATTCGCTAAATCAGAACTGTAGACGCAATCCAACCTTGTCACCAAATTAGAATTCGCCAAATGCAAGAGATTATTACTGTTCATTATATTGTTCACAAAATTTTAAGAAGTAATTGTAAATGTTATCATCTAGTAGACTACTTCATCCTATTTCTGCCTATAATATGATGTGTTAACAAGACATCATGTGCTGATTCCAATAGTTTACAGTTCCACTTATTTTCTGTAGCTTAACGTCAGAGTTTATCTAATCTACGTTGCAGTTAAAATATCCCTTAAACACTTTTATCCCTTTAATACACCTTCAATAGCCCTTAAACACTTGTATCCCTTTAATACCCCTTCAATAGCCCTTAAACACTTGTATCCCTTTAATACCCCTTCAATAGCCCTTAAAAAAACACTTGTATCCCTTTAATACCCCTTCAATAGCCTTTAAACTAATGTATCCTTTAATACCCTTCAATAGCCCTTAAACACTTGTATCCCTTTAATACCCTTCAATAGCCCTTAAACATTGTATCCCTTTAATACCCCTTCAATAGCCCTTAACACTGTATCCCTTTAATACCCCTTCAATAGCCCTTAAACACTTGTATCCCTTTAATACCCCTTCAATAGCCCTTAAACACTTGTATCCCTTTAATACCCCTTCAATAGCCCTTAAACACTTGTATCCCTTTAATACCCCTTCAATAGCCCTTAAACACTTTATCCCTTTAATACACTTCAATAGCCCTTAACACTTGTATCCCTTTAATAACCTTCAATAGCCTTAAACACTTGTATCCCTTTATACCCCTTCAATAGCCCTTAACACTTGTATCCCTTTAATACCTTCAATAGCCTTAAACACTTGTATCCCTTTAATACCCCTTCAATAGCCCTTAAACACTTGTATCCCTTTAATACCCCTTCAATAGCCCTTAAACACTTTTATCCCTTTAATACACCTTCAATAGCCCTTAAACACTTGTATCCCTTTAATAACCCTTCAATAGCCCTTAAACACTTGTATCCCTTTAATACCCCTTCAATAGCCCTTAAACACTTGTATCCCTTTAATACCCCTTCAATAGCCCTTAAACACTTGTATCCCTTTAATACCCCTTCAATAGCCCTTAAACACTTGTATCCCTTTAATACCCCTTCAATAGCCCTTTAACCCCTTCACGCCCAGATCTTTCCTTTGCTATATAAAATTGTATGTTGTCGAGCCATAAAACTAAGAAAAGCAACTGAATATACCAAATTAGTTAATGGACAAGGATACTAAACAGGTCACATCTATAAAATATTGCTTATAGTCACTAAAAATCGTCTAATGGTAGCCAAATTACAATGGAAATTACGTTCTGGGTCTCAAGGGGTTAACACTTTTATCTTAGATTTAGCTTCCATTTTTTTGTAGCATGGACCAGATATTCTTCAGTCATTTCCTCTACACCCGGGCAGGGACTCGTGGCTCTCCCTGGCCATGGCTTAGGGACAAAGGGTCTCAAAGCTTTTTTGGCGTGCGACCTCTCCAATTAATTTCCAAAGATTTGTGCACCCCCCCCCCCTTACCAAGGCATTTCCGACAATCTGACCCAAATGTAAACACTTCCCCCCTCTCTCTCTCTCTCTCTCTCTCTCTCTCTCTCTCTCTCTCTCTCTCTCTCTCTCTCTCTCTCTCTTCTTTCACGCACATCAATGTAGTTTTGATTAAAAATTGATAATTGATTGATTAATATAATAATATTGCTCTGCATCATAACATTTTAAGTAGGCTATATTCAGTACATATAAATAATACCGTAATCAGTGCAATGTATATTATATATTATTGCTCTATTTCATCATAAGTAATTTATCTAAGGCCTAGGAAGGCAAACTCACTGTATTGTTTTATATTGACAAAGAATATGGAATGAAATAATAATACTGATCAAATTATGGAATTCAAATTGTGTTTCTGATTTCACATGCATTTCGCATTTTTCACATTCAAGAAATCTTTTTGCGACCTCCCCCGAAGCCTCTCGTGACCCTAAAGGCGTCGCGACCCCCAGTTTAGGAACCCCTGTAAGACTTAGAGGACATAATTGTATAGTGTTGCTGGCTTGCTGCTATGATCTACTGTTATAACTTCTAACATCTACTGCTCTCATTCAACTTAATCTCATATTTCTTATATTATTTCTTGGACTTCTAAACCCTTCTCTTCTGAGTGTGTGTGTGTGTGTGTGTGTGTGTGTGTGTGTGTGTGTGTGTGTGTGTGTGTGTGTGTGTGTGTGTGTGTGTGTGTGTGTGTGTGTGTGTGTGTGTGTGTGTGTGTGTGTGTGTGTGTGTGTGTGTGTGACATTGTGTGTGTGTGTGTGTGTGTGTGTGTGTGTGTAATAATAGTAATATAGTAGTAATAGTAAATTTATTGCCATAATTGTTACATCTATAAATTATATAAACAAACTTATATATACCATGTCTATTAACGGCATGGTCTGTCGAGCCAAGACTCTTTGACAGACGGAAATTTCTAATCTAAATTTGCAGTACACAGGCAACATTATTTTCTAAGAAATTATTTTGAATAGATTATGCAATCAAACTTTACAACTACAGTAAATAAGATTCCAATTATGTAAAAAACAAGCACCAAATCTCCAACACATGCATTCTTACAAGCGTTAACAATATAGAACATCCACACTGACTTGCGTATTGACACACACTTACATCGTTCGCCTAACATCCTGTATTCTGACAAGTAAACAAATAACTTTATTTTCTTTTTAAATTGAAATAAATTACATGTAAATATTAATGTTTTTACATCAGTAGGAAGGGAATTCCACAGCTGAGGACAGTCACATACCACACTCTTGTTGTAGAGGGTTGTTCGAAATTGTGGACTCACTAGATTTATATTATTACCCCTCGTGTTATGAGAACTTTCAATAAATTTGAAAAGTTTGTTACCTGTATAGATATTCATGTTTTTAAAAATAAGCAACAATACAAAATATATTTTTATGAATTTGAAATTTAATATATTTAACTGAGAATAATTACGGCTGGTAGAATCAAATTTATCCATGAATAGAATAGATCTGATAATCTTATTTTGGGCCACTACTATTATTTTCAAAAATGATGGCCATGTGCAACCCCATATGGAGACACAGTAGATCAGGTGAGGGTAACATAAAGTGTAATATGTGTGTGTGTGTGTGTGTGTGTGTGTGTGTGTGTGTGGTGTGGTGTGTGTGTGTGTGTGTGGTGTGTGTGACAGTGTGTGTGTGTGTGTGTGTGTGTGTGTGTGTGTGTGTGTGTGTGGTGTTGTGTGTGTGTGTGTGTGTGTGTGTCAGTGTGTGTGTGTGTGTGTGTGTGTGTGTATGTGTGTGTGTGTGTGTGTGTGTGTCAGTGTGTGTGTGTGTGTGTGTGTGTGTGTGTGTGTGTGTGTGTGTGTGTGTGTGTGTGTGTGTGTGTGTGTGGTGTGTGTGGTGTGTGTGTGTGTGTGTGTGTGTGTGTGTGTGTGTGTGTGTGTGTGTGTGTGTGTGTGTGTGTGTGGTGTGTGTGTGTTGTGGTGTGTGTGTGTGTGTGTGTGTGTGTGTGGTGTGTGTGTGTGTGTGTGTTGTGTTGTGTGTGTTGTGTGTTGCTGTGTTGTGTGTGTGTGTTGTATTGTTGTTGTTGTGTGTCGTTGTATAACTGTGTGTGGGGTGTGTGTATGTGTGTGTTGTGTGTGTGTGTGTGTGTGTGTGTGTGTGTGTGTGTGTGTGTGTGTGTGTGTGTGTGTGTGTGTGTGTGTGTGTGTGTGTGTGTGTGTGTGTGTGTGTGTGTGTGTGTGTGTGTGTGTGTGTGTGTGTGTGTGTGTGTGTGTGTGTGTGTGTGTGTGTGCTATTCATCCACCCACGGTTTAGGTCACGCCATGGACTTAGGAGGGCCAGCTGTTACCCTCCCGCAGAGGGTATTATAGGACATATAGCTTATTATATGTCATCAAGAGCGATCTATGGGTAAGCCTGGGACCCCACACCACGCACCCATCCCCTCGCTCAAGGGTGACATGAACTAATCGCGTCTTCAGGGAAAAAATTCGAGCTTTGAGCGGGTTTCGATCCTAAGCACGTCAAGTAACACGCCAGAGGGCTTTGTGTGTGTGTCACTGTGTGTGTGTGTGTGTGTGTGTGTGTGTGTATTCATCTAGTTGTTCATCTAGTTGTATTTTACAGGGCCAAAGCGACGCTCGTGTGGCCCCGTCTCCATATCAACATTTTTATCATTCATCCTTAGTTTTGGCCGAAGCCATCTCCCCGGGAGGCGGGTCACAAACCCCCGGCTAACACCCGGTACCCATTCACTGCCGGGTGGACAGGGGCTCGGGTTTTAAGAAGACCGCCCGTCTGTCTTCGCTCCGCCCGGGGATCGAACCCGGGACTTCTCGGTTGTGAGCCGAGCGTGCTAACCCTTACACTACGGAGTTCCCACTAAGGAGTTCCCGTTTACACTACGGTGTGTGTGTGTGTGTGTGTGTGTGTGTGTGTGTGTGTGTGTGTGTGTGTGTGTGTGTGTGTGTGTGTGTGTTTACCTAGTTGTATTTACAGGGCCTGAGCTACACTTCGTCTCCGTATCTACATTTATCGTCTTTTTTTCAACTGGTGCACATTCTTTGCTATTATCACCTCCTCATTCAGTCTATTCCAAACTTCTACGTGTGTTTAAGTGTAATATATCAAATAAATACTAATATAAATATCAAGGCAGAGAATAATCTTATATTGACAATTCACCAAATAACTTCTGTAGATGTATTTTCCTGATTCTACTGCAGATTCCTCATAATTGGTGACCACTACAAGATGCTTTGCGAACAATATCACCTTGGGGAACAGCTAAACAGTGTCTTATAATGGACAAAATAATGTTTATGTAATGTATAATGTACCTGCCATGGTGGGAAATTTCTGATGAGGTTCGTAATATTTGTTTCCGTACAGAAGTATTTTCCTGGTGTCATGTTGATGAATCATACATAGCGAGACTGCAATGATCTCAGTGTGCATTGTGAGCTGACATTCCAGTATATAAGAACATAAGAACATAAAAAAATAAAGAAGCTACAAGAGGCCGCGAGACCTATACACGAGGTAGTTCTTGTTTCTTAATACTACCTACATCCACCTTTCATCCCCATCCATGAATTTATCTAGCCTCCTTTTTAAAGCTCCCTAATGACTCCGCACTAACTAACTGTCTACTGAGTCCATTCCAATCATTTACCACCCTATTTGTTCATTTACACTGCGTTCTTTCATCACCATCTGCATTGTTAGGAAATGAAGTTGAGGGAAAAAAAATAGTCATTCTTTTCTTTCCTTCCGTTCTATCCTTCGTAGGGGAATGCACCATCACACCTATGTTCATTTACACTGCGTTCTTTCATCACCATCTGCATTGTTAGGAAATAAAGTTAAGGGAAAAATTACGGTTATTTTCTTGCTTTCGTTCTATCCTTCGTAGGGGAATGCACCGTCATACCAAGGATAATATATAAGAGTACGGTATATGTTCATTTACACTGCGTTCTTTCATCACCATTTGCATTGTAGGAAAATAAAGTTTAGGGGAAAATTACGGTTATTTTTTTTGCTTTCGTGATATCCTTGGTAGGGGAGTCGCACTGTTGACACTGCACGCAACATCTCGTTTGAGTCATGCTCAGAAATGTGATATGACCAATGCACCTATGTATACAAAGCGTAATATGATCTAACCCCAAAGTGAATCATTACAGTTAATACAGGTTAGTGACAAGTCAGAAATACTTACAGGTATCTGAATATTCCTTTTTTTCTCCAAATATCCACACGAATCCCTTTTTCAACCTCACAAAAGTCACGTTATTGCAAATCACAACTTTCTCTTCGTAAACAAGTTTGTCACAACATGAAAATAGCAGTCAGTACACCATTCACAAAGGTGTTTATAACGAGGCTTCACACTGGAATCTCACTGTAAAAACTGGCGCGCACAATAAGCTGGGAAGCAGTGAATGAGGCAGCCTCTCTGTCCGCCTGGCCCGGCCTCTCTGTGCACCGCGACCCTGGCATCGGGCAAGGCGTGTGTGGTCGGACTGGTGGTGTGCGCCCCTCCGGCCCTCCCTACGTGTGTGTGTGTGTGTGTGTGTATCAATCATACCATTATTCCTATAGCACATAAGAGTGGTGGAAATATGTTAATTCCCTTCAGCAAGTCAATATGAGTTGCCTGTAAAATTTGGGGTAAATGAATGTCAGTCTTTGAGCGAATGTGTGCTTGCGTCATTCCCCGCTCCCCCGGACAACCCATGGCGACTCACGCATGTACGAACACACACACACAAACGAACACACAGGACTGACACCCCTCCATGCCGAGGGCGTCAGTGGCGGCGCTGGGCCGCGGTGCTCGCCGCCCACCTTGACGCAGCAACGCCACGCCAGGGCGCGGGGTCGCGGCGACGCCCAACAACACGACTGAAACACGCAATGCTTCAAACCAGATGGCCAAAATGAAGCCTCGCGCAACAACAAAGATTCCTTATCACAACACAAAAACAAACAACACAATCCCCAACAACGCTGGAGGGAAGCGGCATCTTGGCAATATTCATTCACTAGAAGAAACAAAGACCTTGAGGCACACGGCGCAACAGGTGAAATTCTAACGTTGGCTGCTGGGGAAATGAGCCTTACAGACACTGCGTCTCCCACTATCACCCGCCCAGTACCTGATTCAGAGTCGGGCAGGTGGGCAGACCTCGGGCCCCGGGGAGGCTGACCGAGGAGGCGGTGAGGCATGGGGGTGTGGTGGGGCCGGGTGGGCGGCCGTCCTGGCAGACAGGCAGGCACCTGGGTGCGGGTGTGGACACCAAACCAGCCCACTTGCCACAACGAGCGCCGCACTTTTCATAATTTTACGTTTACGTTCACCAGGTAGGCGGCGGGGCGGAGATCACAAGCCAGACTTTTAAGGCTCTACACAGCGCATCTGCAGTGTGGATATGAAGCAACTATTGCACACTTGATGGTGGCAATAGTCTTTGAGTACTTTACGACAATCCATGATACCATAGACAGTCCTTGATGCAAACCACAAAGCCGTAATACTGGTGAGCTGTGAGTGTGAGTGAGTAATGAGGGAGGGCCGAGGGCTGGTATGGCCGCGGGAGGAAGGCGGGAGGCGGGAGGGTGCGGCCGGGTGTTGGCATCCAGTGGGGCCGCGGGGAGGACGTGGAGGTGCGGAGTGTACCTGGATCCCGCCTGAGGCCCACCTTCTGGCGCGACCACGACCACGCCATGCCCAAGATGGGAGGCGGATGCTGCTGCCTACCTCTGGAAAGCCGCGAGTACTGGGGGGGGGGGGGGGGGGGTCAATGGTAACACTATCCACAAGGTATATGATCTCAGGTTCTATGCTATTGCTCCTTAAATCATTGAAACTTATTGGTTGTCATATAAGTTGGTTGCTGTAGCCTACAATATATCAGATACCATTGTAAATATCAACGCAGAGAATAATCTTGTATTGACAATTTACCCCTAGTATGAAGATGTACTTTTATCCTGTTTTATATCCTTATTCTAATCCAGTTCTCATAATTATAGTTATAGTCATGAGAGAGAGAGAGAGAGAGAGAGAGAGAGAGAGAGAGAGAGAGAGAGAGAGAGAGAGAGAGAGAGAGAGAGAACATAAAAATATCAGAAAATAAGGAAGTACAACTCAATGTCAGTGACGAAAAAAATGACACACATGGAAAGCTATCCCCTGTCCCTAACCCGTCAATCGTGGTGGTATTCATGTGTTTCTTTTCATCACACAATTGCAAGAGAGAACCGAGAGAACCAATTAAACAGTGGCGGGTTCTCTGCACTAACGTATATGCGTTAGCATATATTTACCTTGAATTTCACCTCCTCCATGAACCCCTCCGTTTTTTCTTCTTGCATTTTTCTTTGATAAGTGATGGTGAGGATTACTGTCTATTATATTACTGCCTATTATATTACTGCCTAGTCTATTCTGTCTATTATATTACTGCCTATTCTATTCTGTCTATTATATTACTGCCTATTCTATTCTGTCTATTATATTACTGCCTATTCTATTCTGTCTATTATATTACTGCCTATTCTATTCTGTCTATTATATTACTGCCTAGTCTATTCTGTCTATTATATTACTGCCTATTCTATTCTGTCTATTATATTACTGCCTATTCTATTCTGTCTATTATATTACTGTCTATTCTATTCTGTCTATTATATTACTGCCTATTCTATTCTGTCTATTATATTACTGCCTAGTCTATTCTGTCTATTATATTACTGCCTAGTCTATTCTGTCTATTATATTACTGCCTAGTCTATTCTGTCTATTATATTACTGCCTATTCTATTCTGTCTATTATATTACTGTCTATTCTATTCTGTCTATTATATTACTGTCTATTCTATTCTGTCTATTATATTACTGCCTATTCTATTCTGTCTATTATATTACTGTCTATTCTATTCTGTCTATTATATTACTGCCTATTCTATTCTGTCTATTATATTACTGCCTAGTCTATTCTGTCTATTATATTACTGCCTATTCTATTCTGTCTATTATATTACTGCCTAGTCTATTCTGTCTATTATATTACTGCCTAGTCTATTCTGTCTATTATATTACTGCCTATTCTATTCTGTCTATTATATTACTGCCTATTCTATTCTGTCTATTATATTACTGCCTATTCTATTCTGTCTATTATATTACTGCCTAGTCTATTCTGTCTATTATATTACTGCCTATTCTATTCTGTCTATTATATTACTGCCTAGTCTATTCTGTCTATTATATTACTGCCTATTCTATTCTGTCTATTATATTACTGCCTATTCTATTCTGTCTATTATATTACTGCCTAGTCTATTCTGTCTATTATATTACTGCCTAGTCTATTCTGTCTATTATATTACTGTCATTAGATACGATGAAGAAAAAAGAATGATTACCAGTACCAATATCTAAAGTTCCCCTGACATGCAGAGCTTTATCATAATGATCATCTCTAACTTTCAATACTCTCTCTCTCTCTCTCTCTCTATCTCTCTCTCTCTCTCTCTCTCTCTCTCTCTCTCTCTCTCTCTCTGACAGTCACTTTAACCCCTTGAGACCCGTAACGTAATGTCCATTTAATTTGGCTACCATTAGACAATTTTTAGTGGATATAAGCAATATTTTGTAGATATGACCTGTTTAGTATCCTTGGCCACTAGCTTATTGGTATATTCAGTTACTTTTTGTCATTTTATGGCTCGACAACATACAATTTTTTATAGCAAAGGAAAGATCTGGGCGTGAAGGGGTTAAGGGAATATATCTTATAAATACAAATATACTAGAGTAGAAACCCTAATACTCGTGGAAAGGAGATACCAACATGATAGATGAGCGGAACATCAAATCATTACGCAGTGCTGAATTCAAACACAAGGTTATCTATCGCACCACTATTAAATATAAATGATTGATTGATTTAATGCCTAAAAAGGTGAATGTGCCAGACATCAGAGGTCATATGGCACTATGGCAACGCATATAAGGGGAGGGGTTAAAGAATAATAGTGAAACGATAAGGGAAGGGGAAAGAACGGAATGTTACAGCAGGATGGTTAGATCAGATGTAGGATGTGGATTTGTTGGAGGAAGGAGGTTAAATTTTCAGGGAGAAGGAGGGGGATTCCGGGAAGACAGGGAGGTCGGGAAAGAGAGGACAAATGAGGGAAGGAACTGGAACGGGCAGGAGTAAGATCTATCAATTATGAATGACCAATGTAAACACCACGATGGGCTACGTACATATCAGCCTCTCGTAGGTGGAAAGGCCCTTACTAGCGATCAGGTGTCAGGAACTAAGTACAGTACCTTATAGCTGCCACAAGTGCGGTACAAAAAAAAAAAAAAATACGTGTATTTATTCATGATTGCATCGCTTGTGCGATATAGGCAGTCCTTTAACTATACAAGTGTTGTGCCCAGGACGCAGGGGGCAAAGCCGTTTCTTACTATATGCGAACTACGCGGTTGCATAGGGCCCCCGAAGCCACCAAGGGGCCCCCAAGCTGCCATTAATTTTTATTTATTTATTAATTTAGTTTATTTTCCTCTAAAAGTGCACCAGATTGATGCATTTAGATATTTAAGGCATGCCCCCGGACCACCTTAGAGGGCTTGGAATTCCCCCACCAGTTTTACAAAATAGGGCCCCCAAACAGCATTTGGGGAGGGGTAGCAGAGTGGTTAGCGTCACCGAGTGGCGTTCTCGAAGACCAGAGTTCGATCCCGAGTGAGACCCATAAATCTACTTTAAATCTTTCTGCACCGTCGAGTGGCCTAAGAACACCCACATGCCCTGCCCATTAACTCTACCTTCGATTGCGAGTACATAGGAGAACACAGGGGGGGCGGCATGAGCCTCTAATTACAGGCGTCACTAAAAAAAATCCTGCCTGGGCCACCACGAGCGAGGGCCAACCACCACAGCCCGCAAGTGAACCTCCAGGGCCTACCATCCCAGCCCTGGAGGTCACTGCCTACACGCGCTATAGGCATAGATGTAAAAAAAAAATCGCATAGGACCCCCAAAAGGCTAGAAACGGGACTGGCAGGGGGCACTGACTACCTGCACCCTGGCCCGCGTGCCTGTAATGATCCACGGAGCGGCCAGCCACCAGTTTTTCATGTTGAAGCTTTCACCTCAGTTTTACCGCACTGTCAGCACTCGTTGTGTCTTCATTATTGAAGGCCAATAAATATATGAGATGGAATTATTAGTGATTTTCACCAAAAGCAGTGATATCATAGTTATTACTGAAATGATATGTTAATTTATATTGAATATACATTTAAGTTGGTTGGTGTGAGTCAATCACTGGAGGCTGAGTGGCGAAGCTGGCGTGGCGTGGCAAAGAAATGATGAGAAACTTGCAAATTTTTTACTCCTAGCAGATGAACAGGATGCAGATATGAAGAAACAAACGGTGTTACTGATGTGGAAAACAAGGAAACAGCAAGAATATTGATTAGCAATATACCCCAGACATTTCACAAGAACATTCACAAAAATAAGCACAAAAAGGGGTGATCAGGCAGCAAACACCAAGACACTTCAAGAACCAGATTAAAATTACCGATACTAAGGTGTTACCCCCACACATCTTCGACTTCTTCGTGGCTGCAGAGGCGAGCAGGAATGTGGGCCGAGCAGACTGTCAACACCTTGGTTTGACATGATCGGCAGGGTGGCAGCGATCACTGTTCACATCCAAAGAGGAACATGTATGTGCGCCAACCTACTCACAGACTGTATTTTGTAGGCTCAGTATTCCTTACGAGATCTGACAACAATTTACATGACGGAACTGGTTCAATATGGCGCACACAGAGATGATGATGATGGAGAAGAAAGTGCTATCAGAGTAACGAGCCTTGGGGACTTAATAAGAACATAAGAACATAAGAAAATAAGGAAGCTACAAAAGGCCGCGAGACCTACACGAGGTAGTTCCTGTTACTTAACACTACCTACATCCACCTTTCATCCCCATCCATGAATATATCCAGCCTCCTTTTAAAGCTTCCTAATGACTCCGCACTGACCACCTGACGACAATGTCCATTCCAATCATTTACCACCCTGTTTGCAGCATTAATAACAACGCTGAGACAAAGGAGGGGAGACAGGTGTGGGAGGTGGAGGTTAGGAACTTGCAGCATTCATGACAACGCTGAGACAAAGGAGGGGGAGACAGGTGTGGGAGGTGGAGGTTAGGGACTTGCAGGATTCATGACAACGCTAAGACCAAGGAGGGAGAGGCCGGAGAGACAGGTGTAGGAAGTGAAGGTAGGAGCACAGGTGACGGTGGAGGGAGTAATGCCGCACCCAGGCCCACCTTGTTGCCTCGGTGACTCGGTCGCCAGTCGCCCCCATACCTCGTGGCCAGTTCCCAGAACCACGCACGCACGCACGCACGCACACACACACCTGCCTCTGACGCCGCCTCACGCCTCACGCCCGCGACAACACGACCCACAGCCTTTAGAACTAGGAATTTTTAACCTAGCCTAACCTAACGTAACCTAATTCTAAGGGCTTTCTAGACCCAAAGCCTTTAGAATTAAGAATGTTTAACCTAACCTAACCTAACGTAAGCTCATTCTAAAGGCTTTGATTGGACCTGTCTTCTCTACGCCCACTTCTCTTCTTTTTTATAACCGCTACTGTGATACTAGGTATACTTCTTCTTCTTGTGACCTTTGACGCTTAGTATCTCATAGGTCCTCTTCAACTTCGTCTCCTTAGTTAACAATCTTGTCAACTCTTCTCTTGCCTACTAGATTAGTGTTTACTATGAGACACAAAGCGACATTCAAGTGAAGCAACAACTAACAATTAGTACACGTGAGGTGCAGAAATGAAAAGATAGGAAGGTGAAAGGAGCTTTAAAGGGAGGCTAGATAATTTCACGGAAGGGGATGAAAGGTGGATGCAGGTAGTATTAAGTAACAGGAACTATCACGTGTAGGTCTGACTGCCTCTTGTAGCTTCCTTTTTTTCTTAAGTTCTTATATTCTTAGCTTCCTTATTTTCTTATGTTCTTAGCTTCCTTATTTTCTTATGTTCTTAGCTTCTTTATTTTCTTATGTTCTTAGCTTCCTTATTTTCTTATGTTCTTAGCTTCCTTATTTTCTTATGTTCTTAGCTTCCTTATTTTCTTATGTTCTTAGCTTCCTTATTTTCTTATGTTCTTAGCTTCCTTATTTTCTTATGTTCTTAGCTTCCTTATTTTCTTATGTTCTTAGCTTCTTTATTTTCTTATGTTCTTAGCTTCCTTATTTTCTTATGTTCTTATGTTCTTAGCTTCCTTATTTTCATTGACACGATTAAAGTTTGAGTACCCTTTCGCCACCACCACAAATGTCTCGTTACGACCTTATTGTCTTCCCATTCTTCATCCTCTTAGTCTTGGATCTCGAGGTGGCAGCTTAACACTCCAATGCGACACAGTGACTGAATACCACGACAACGGGGACACAGGCACGGAGGGTGGGCACGTATTGTCTTTACATTATTCGTCCTCTTACACTGTAGTCTTGGATCTCGAGGTGGCAGCTTGACACTCAAATACGACACAGTTTGAGTTTTTAACCCCTTGAGACCCAGAACGTAATTTCCATTGTAATTTGGCTACCATTAGACGATTTTTAGTGAATATAAGCAATATTCTATAGATATGACCTGTTTAGTATCCTTGTCGACTAACTAATTTGGTATATTAAGCTACTTTCCGTAATTTTATGACTAACAACAGACGATTTTTTGATAGCAAAGGAAAAATCTGGGCGTGAAGGGGTTAACACTTCAATACGACACAGTTTGAGTCTTTAAATACCAGCGACAACGAGGACGCAGGCATAGAGGGTGGGCGCGGCTGGCGAAGAAGGGCGGGGTGCGGGCGGGGTGCGGCGCATGGAGGTAGTATCATACTTCCTCCAAGGTGCGGCGGGTGCGGGCGTGGTGCGGCGGGTGCGGGCGCGACTCACCCACCACAGGGCCCCTTAAATGCCCGCGCCAGGCCGCCAAACAAGTTTCTTGCCTCTCTGCCCCACCACTTTATGAATGGAATGGCCACGGGCTCAGACCTGTACAATTCTTGAGACTGAGAGCAACGCCAGATATGAGAACTTTTGGGGGCTTTGACTGTTACTAAACATGTATATCGGTCTATATCAACGCCAGAAATGAGCACTTATGGGGGCTTTGACTGTTACTAAACATGTATATCGGTCTATATCAACGCCAGAAATGAGCACTTTTGGGGCCTTTGACTATCACTAAACATGTATATCTGTCTATATCAACGCCAGAAATGAGCACTTTTGGGGCCTTTGACTATCACTAAACATGTATATATGTCTATTAGTTAGTATACACGAAATCATACATGACCATTGACAGCCTCAGCTCAATCCATAGTCTTCCTCCTCTTCTTCTTCTTCTTGTGACCTTTGACGCTTAGTATCGCTTCATAGGTCCTCTTCAAACTTCGTCTCCTTAGCTAACAGACTATTCAACTCTTCCCTTGGCTATTTCACTTGAGATCTAAATTCTTTGTTCTTACGGCTATAGTAATCAGGGTAGAACAAGAAGTAACGGATTCAAGCTGGAAAAGCGTACATTTAAAAAAAAAATAGGAAAAATCTGGTTCACAAATAGGGTGGTAAATGATTGGAATGGACTCAGTAGACAGGTAGTTAGTGCGAAGTCTATTTCACCTGGGATACGAAAACATTTTCATTAGGTAGCACAAAGTATTCCCTCTCCGTAAGGGCGATTGTCTTACCATGTTCGCTCCTCACTACCGTCAATAACACTATAGTCGCCAGTCACACGCCACTGCATTATTGTCGCTAGCTGCCATATATTACGAATTTTAGCATCACTACAGACCTGTATGTGCCACTTAAGACATGTAGTGTGATGTACATAATATAAACTACTGTGCGTGCCTCTTAAATGGCACATACAGGTCTGTAGTGATGCTAAAATTCGTAATATATGGCGCCTGGCGACATTAGTGCAGTGGCGAGTGACTGGCGACTATAGTGTTATTGAAGATAAGTCTTTGTGTATTTCTTCAAGAGACCTCAACCCTGGCTGCCTCAAGGTTACCACAATCCGCTGTGGCCGCGTGACTGCTTCGTTATTTCAACTATCTCTTGTTGATATATATATTTTTTCGAAGTAAACAATATACTGGAGTATCAAAATTTTCCTTGATTTTCAGATTTTCTTGATTTTCTTGATTCCTTTTGATTAACTGAAGCGTTTATTTAATTTCAGTGTGACGTTTCCTTAAGTATTGGACAAAAGAGAGAGAGAGAGAGAGAGAGAGAGAGAGAGAGAGAGAGAGAGAGAGAGAGAGAGAGAGAGAGAGAGAGAGAGAGAGAGAGAGAGAGAGAGAAAACACAAGACCATCAGAAAATATGGAAGGTACAAGAGGCTGAGAGGAGAGAGAGAGAGAGAGAGAGAGAGAGAGAGAGAGAGAGAGAGAGAGAGAGAGAGAGAGAGAGAGAGAGAGAGAGAGAGAGAGAGAGAGAGAGAGAGAGGCCTATGCTGTTAAGATGCAAGTTTCGTTCAATAGTTAAATGCAGATCTCTAATTATATAATCAATGGTTTGAGATCGGCAAGAAACAACTTTTTAATGCCAGGTATGAACCACGGGAAGCTTTGACTTAACTACTATATCCTTATACCTATACCCTATAACTACTACCCTTATACTGAACTGCCGCCGCCCTTCCATTGCCGAGGAAGGTCAAAAAGTCATGATCAGAGAGAGAGAGGAGAGAGAGAGAGGAGAGAGAAGAGAGAAGAGAGATGAGAGAGAGAGAGAGAGAGAGAAGAGAGAGAGAGAGAGAGATAAGAACATAAGAAGATAAGGAAATAAGGAAGCTACAAGAGGCAAACAGAGAGTGAGAGAGAGAGATAAGAACATAAGAACATAGAAAATATGGAAGCTACAGGAGGCTAAGAGAGAGAGAGAGAGAGAGAGAGAGAGAGAGAGAGAGAGAGAGAGAGAGAGAGAGAGAGAGAGAGAGAGAGAGAGAGAGAGAGAGAGAGAGAGAGAGAGAGAGAGAGAGAACATAAGACCATCAGAAAATATGGAAGATACAAGAAGCTGAGAGAGAGAGAGAGAGAGGGGATACCCTTGCCATCAAGGACTCCATCAACATCCTGGGGGTGGAGGTTGACTCCAGGCTCAGCTTTGACCGCCACCTGGAGACAGTGGCGCGTCGAGCCTCACTGAGGGTGACTCTCCTGCGCCGAGTAAGGGACCTGTTCGACGCTGATGGGCTCATGCGGCTGTACAAGGCCCAAGTGAGGCCCGTCATGGAGTATAGTCCTCTCACCTGGATGAGTAGTGTCCAGTGCCACCTGTCACTGCTGGACAAAGTGCAGAGACGTGCTGAGCGCCTCATACACCAAACCGCCGACCAACATCGCATGGAATGTCGCCCGAGGCAACAGTGGCGGCAGCAGCAGCGACGACTACAACAACATCAGCTGCAGCTCCAACAACACAAGCAACAACAACAACAACGACTACAGCAGGAGCAGTGGCGGGATGATCCCCGCTCCCAGCTTGATAGTCTGGGGCACCGGAGGAGAGTCGGTGCCCTCACAGTGTTGCACAAGTCCCAGGTTCAACACTCTTCCCACCTTGCAGGACTTCGGGTTCCGTGGAGGTCTGTGCGCGCTACGAGGACGGTAGTGTCAGGTGATCTCCTCCTCGAGGCCCCGAGGACCCACACCGTGATGGGCCAGCGAGCCTTTACTTGGGCCACGGCGACACTGTGGAATGCCTTCACGGTTGAGGTGGACGTCGTGGCCATGAACACCCAGCAGGTGAAGGTGGCGGCCCACAGATGGTGCCGCTTACATCCGCCTTAGTGACCGTAAGGCGTGATACAGTGTCGTGTCATTAGTGACACACAGTGACACACACATAGTGACACACATTGACACTTAGTAGACACAGTGACATAGTGTACGTATCAATAGTGCGCCTGACAAGTGCCTGTGACGGATAGTGTCCCTCAGCCTGTAACACTGTGTACTTACTTACTACTTAGTTATTATCTTACAAGGCATAGCTTTCGGATAGATGTCCCCGGGACAGGGGACTTCTTTAGCTTCTGCCACTTAATGCCTTCATTAACCTCCTTATCAATTTGTAGCCCCATGTCAACCATGATGTAGGTTGTTTAAAAAAGATAGAGAGAGGAGGAGAGAGAGAGAGAGAGAGAGAGAGAGAGAGAGAGAGAGAGAGACGAGGAGAGAGAGAGAGAGAGAGAGAGAGAGAGAGAGGAGGAGAGAGAGAAGAGAGAGGAGGAGAGAGAGAGAGAGAGAGAGAGAGAGAGAGAGAGAGAGGAGAGGAAGAGGAGAGAAGAGAGAGAGAGGAGAGAGAGAGAGAGAGAGAGAGAGAGAGAGAGGAGAGAGAGAGAAGAGAGAGAGAAGAGAGAGAGAAGAGAGAGAGAGAGAGAGAGAGAGAGAGAGAGAAGAGAGAGAGAGAGAGAGAGCAGAGAAAAGGCGAGACCAAAACAAGGCGAGAGAGAGCAAAACCAGGCAGTGTGGAGGGGTAGGTAGGCAGAAGGCCGGCCAGAGGAGGGTATGGCTGCTAAGGTGAGGCCCCGCAGGTGGAGGTGGAGGCCACTAGATGGTGTGGGTGTGGGTGTGTGTGTGTGTGTGTGAGTGTGGCTCCTTGCTGGCTGGCTGGACGCGGCTCGGGAGAGGGGGAGGGAGGCAAGGAAGAGGAAGGGAGGGAGGGGAAGGAAGGGAGGAGAGAGGAAGAGAGAGGAGGGGAAGGGGAAGGAAGGGAGGGGAAGGGGAGGGGAAGGAAGGGGTGAGGAGAGAGAGGGGATATGAGGTGTCAGGGCAGTCAGGCGGGGAGGGGATAGGAGGGGAAGGGAGGGGAAGGAAGGGTGGGATCTGAGGTGAAGGACGCGGGGATGTACTAGAAGAGATACGAGATGCCAGGCGGAACAGGTGTCAAGCGAGCCACTCCTATGAGGTGTTGTGAAGGAAGGAAGGAAGGGGTGTTGTAAGATGCCAGGCAGGGAAGGAGGGGGTGTTATATTAGTGTCAGATTGGTCGCAGACTAACGAAAATTGCATTGGAATTGTTAGACACCCACGACCCTGTCCAACATCCAAGTCTAATGATATTATAAAACTCTCCGGAAAAATGTTTAAATAACTGATATGCCTGTCTAGGGCCATGGTTAGTCTTAGGTTAGCCTAAGTCCATGTTTTAAAAATCGGCCACGGGTCATGAAACGTCAGGCAGTCAGGGGAATAGGGTGCCAAGAAAAAAGAAAACATTAGCTTCTGAAACTCGAGTCTTTGATCTTAACCACCCTGCCTGGTCGTTCCCCTTGTTATTCCTCCCCTTGTTGTGTCGGTGAACCAAGATCAAGGTGGTGTATGGTCGCTCCCCTTGTTGTCTTTTGGACTTTGACTAAACCCTAGATAACAGTCTATCTATGACTAAACATATACTATATCTGTCTAATAGTATGTACGAAATCATACATGACTACCGACAGCCTCAGCTCCCTCCTCTTCCTTCCCACTTATCATCCTCCTCGCTCCTCGGTGAACCAAGGGCAAGGCGGTGGTGTAGGGGCGCGGGCAAGGCAAGGGCCAGGTAGTGCGCGCCTGGCAGCAGGGGCGGCGAGGCGTGCACCACCAGCAGCAGCAGCAGCAGCACAAGGCAGCCGTGCCCGGTGATGTCACCTCTATTCGCGGTGCAGCAAGAAAAAATATACAGGTTTAATGTTACACGTCGACGGGAGTCCGAAAGGTGTGTACAGTATGTGACACGACTACAGTGCATAAAGTAGACCATGCCACTCACAACAAACTTTACATGTGTTAGGAAAGTTTGTCATGAGTTGCTCTACTGATCGTACCTTTAACCCCTTGAGACCCAAAACGTAATTTCCATTGTAATTTAGGTACCATTAGACGATTTTTAGTGAATATAAGCAATATTTTAGATATCAAGTATAGGCGTCCAGCCTCTGGCCCCTTTGCTTTTGGCTCAGTTCTTGCGGCTGGAACGTGGCAGCGAGCCACGTTCCAGCCAATTAACTCATTACGCTAATTACTCATTAAGGGCTTGTTCTACGCAAACAGTTTGTTTCACAGACCCCCATTGATTTTGACAGCACTACTTGCATGTCAAATTTCAGCTCAATCCGACAATATTTAGGAGTAGTTATTCACTTTTTGGCTTAAACTTGGTTCTACTCCCCTTATGCGAATGGGTCTTATGGTAAGTAGCAGCTCGCTTCGCTCGCTGCTAATAACCTGCTTAGTATCCTTGTCGACTAACTAATTTGGTATATTCAGTGACTTTTCTTAAATTTATGGCTCGACAACATACAAATTTCTATAGCAAAGGAAAGATTTGGGCGTGAAGGGGTTAAGGCTTACATTGCAAGGGCAGAGGAGCGAGGTGGATTTAGAAGATATAATCCAAAGATCTGACGAAGAACTACAGGATGCCGTTGCCACACCTGACTTCAGACTTGTGTACAAAGAATGTTGATGCTTTCTACTCCGGATGCCTCGTCGATACCTGCTATGCCATGCAAGGCGAGGTTAGGCGAGGGATGGTGGAAGGCAGCGGCGGGTATTCAAGAGTGGTAGTGCAAGTGGGTGGAGTCTGGGGGTGGACAGCGCGGGGAGGGGGGGGGGGGAGATAAAGGGAGGGGGGGGGGAGGGGGGGGAGAAAGGGAGGGGAGGGGGAAAGGGGGGAGGGGAAGAGGGGGAGGGGTCGTACAGGCCAACCAAGTCAATTTCATAAGAACGTACGAATGTAAGAACATAAGGAAGCTACAAGAGGTCGCTGAGCCCACAAGTTGCAGTTCTTGTAATACGCACATACATAACCTACATCCACCTTGCGTCTCTACCCAGGTTGTTAGTGCAGCACCGATAGTTATTAGGTCGTTAAAAATCATAGTGTCAATGTTTTACTTTATGCAGTAGCGACTAGAAATAACAGGCTAAAGGAAGGACTAATATATCATTTTTCTGAGGACCATAAACCCGGTGGACAAGACACTTATAATGTCAATAGGTAGTCATGCATCTGACGCCGATGAGCGACAACTCGTATAGTGTCATCGTTCAGCCCAGCCCCCCCCCCCCCCCCCCCCAAACGCCTGACCCGCCCTAAGCCGCCGCACTTGTCACCACAAAGGTTCCTCTTTTCCCTGGCATAAGATCCCTTGCTGCTGCCCACCACCCAGCCTCAAGCCAGGGCAGTAGAGACAGTGCAGCTGTGCCTTGCCCCCACCCTCCCCCCGTGCCGCTGCAGCGCTAACAGGGGCACGGTGCAGCTGCCTCTACTCATGCTGCACCATCATGTACAATTATAAGTAATATACTTGAAAAAAACATTAGAAAATGTCAAGAGGTAAGCGCGTGTACGCACTCGGATACGTGTGCACACGCACGCACGTACTTACATAGACACCTGCAGGGCAGACTGGTGGCCACGCAGTCTCGCCTCACTGAAACCAGCTGTCCGCTGCCGACTTTCATTACAACCATTGCCAAGGCCTGTTTTCTCTTACTACTCGACTAAACACCTACCTACGAAGCACTGACTCACTAAGACAACTCAGATTAATATAATGCATCAGTAGGAGGCATTAAATAACCCTATAAAGAGGTTAAACGATGAGAAAAGGTGTGGTATTATGCGAGTGCGCGACGTGGCTACCCCGAGCACCACCCCGCGCCTTCATTGTAACATTCCAACTCGTCTGGCGGGTTGTGACGTGGGCAGTGGGCACGGAGAGAGAGAGAGAGAGAGAGAGAGAGAGAGAGAGAGAGAGAGGAGAGAGAGAGAGAGAGAGAGAGAGAGAGGAAATCATGTAGAATGGGGAGGAGTGGGAGAGAGAGAGAGGGGGGGGATGAGGGAAGGGAGGGGATAGGGGAGAGAAGGGGAGGGGAAATCATGTAGCAGGGGGAAGTGGGAGATAATGTGAGGGGAATGAGGGAAAGGAGGGAGAAAAGGGGAGGGGTAGTCTGTAGAAAGGGGAGGAGTGGGGGAGAGAGCGAGAGAGAGAGAGGGGAATGAGTGAAGGGAGGGGAGAAGAGATGGTGTGGGCCGGAGAATATATATGACAGTGCAGGGATAGAATAATGCGTGTAGGCGGAACGAAGACAAAACACAGTAAAAAAAAAGTCTGCAACAACTGGTGGTGGGATTGTTCGTATAGTTAGAGAAACGACGATCTTTCCTTCTCTGTGGCGCAACGGAGTGGAGAAGTGGAGGCGAGTGGACCTGTTGTAGCTGGTGAGGTGGAGCGGCGCGCGTTGGGAGGCCAGATGGAAGGTGGAAGGTGGTTGTCGTGTGGAGAGGCATGCACTTGTTGAGCAATGGTGGAGTGTGGTGGAGGTATACAGGGATGGATAGAGTAGAGATTTTCTTTGGCCATATCTTTTGAGTATTGATAAAACAAACTAAAGAAGTGATAGCAGGAGAGCGCTTAGTGGCAACCGAGTAGCTATAGTGTATTTTTTTTAACGAGGTGAAAAATCTTGACCCCTTGCTGCTTACTGACTGATATTTGATGCCCGGTGAAGGGAATAGTACGGTTCTTCTATATTTCAGTTGTATTTTATCATAGTTAACCATATTATCAGGTAAACATAGGCATAGTTTTAAGCTTGAGACCTTAAGATAGAATGGAATTTTCACCTTGTTAAAAATAACAGACTATAGTAAGCCGTAAAACAGAGACAAATGATAGAAAAAGAAAAGCTAGCATTATACAAGACTAGGAACTGAACAAGAAGACAATGAATTAGGATCCCAAGAGAAATTAGGGGAGGAGTTGACATTATTGTTAACTAAGGAGACCAAGTTGAAGAGGACCTATGAAGCGATACTAAGCGTCAAAGGTCACAAGAAGAAGAAGGGAGCGTGGATAGATGGATGGCATGACGGATGACGTGGATGAGGAAGGACGTGACAATAGTAGTTTTGTCTTCCACTCTCTAACAGACAGGTATAATCAAGGCGGCAGGTTTGACAAGAGACTGCCAGGCATGGAAGACACAGGTGGTGGTGCGTGGGCTACACAGGAGTTGTGATGGACGATGGCTGACTCCAAGCAAACAACCTGTGCGGGGTTATGAGGGACGGGTGGGGGTTGCTGAAGCAGACGTGGGCCGATTACTGTGTAATATTATCGATTACGATTACGATTACTTGAAAAATTGTAATCGATTGTAATTGTTTACGATTACAGATTACGATAACCCCGTGTTTGCCCTGGAGGTCTGTGATGAGGCACTGAGAAGGTACTCGTTGAGGGAGAGAGTATACGCACGCACCTGCTTAGAGTCTGATCACGCCCGTGGCAATGTTATGTGCGCACACTCAGCACTCTGCACACCACTGCCTCTTTTGTTACAAGCATTTGGGACTTCATTTCAAAGACGACCCTTCATAGCTATCCCACCTGAACACCAGCAAAGTCTCCGAAACAGGTGCATCGCGACTCGCTAAATATGAGAATAATCACATAGAGACAAAAGGTTAAATAAAAAACAATGTAATAATTCACACACGAACGAGCAGCGCAGGAACAATGACTAACAATGGCACCGTAAATTCAAGACTTGATTGTCACTTGGAGGAACAGGGAAGGACCGCGGCTAAAAAATATGCGGTCAAAGGTTTTTCGTTCCCATGTGCACCCATGTCAGCCGCAACATTTGTTGCTGCTACGGATTCATTCATATATTGTGATGTTTTCGACGAAGACATTCTCTTCCGTCCTCTCAGAGAATAAATGGGTCTTCTTAGGGCGGGTGTGCTTGGGTCTCCTTAGGGTGGGTGTGCTCGAGTCTTCTTAGGGTGGGTGTGCTCGGGTCTTCTTAGGGTGGGTGTGCTTGGGTCTCCTTAGGGTCCTTAGGGTGGGTGTGCTCGGGTCTCCTTAAGGTGGGTGTGCTCGGGTCTCCTTAGGGTGGGTGTGCTCGGATCTCCTTAGGGTGGGTGTGCTCGGATCTCCTTAGGGTGGGTGTGCTCGGGTCTTCTTAGGGTGGGTGTGCTCGGGTCTTCTTAGGATGGGTGTGCTCGGGTCTTCTTAGGGTGGGTGTGCTCGGGTCTTCTTAGGGTGGGTGTGCTCGGGTCTTATTAGGGTGGGGTGTGTCTCGGGTCCTTAGGTGGTGTGTGGCTCTTAAGGTGGGTGTGCTCGGGTCTCCTTAGGGTGGGTGTGCTCGGGTCTCCTTAGGGTGGGTGTGCTCGGGTCTCCTTAGGGTGGGTGTGCTCGGTCTTCTTAGGGCGGGTGTGTTCCGGTCTTCTTAGGGTGGGTGTGCTCGGATCTTCTTAGGGTGGGTGTGCTCGGGTCTCCTTAGGGTCCTTAGGGTGGGTGTGCTCGGGTCTCTTTAAGGTGGGTGTGCTCGAGTCTCCTTAGGGTGGGTGTGCTCGGGTCTCCTTAGGGTGGGTGTGCTCGGGTCTCCTTAGGGTGGGTGTGCTTGGGTCTCCTTAGGGTGGGTATGCTCGGGTTTCCTTAGGGTGGGTGTGCTCGGGTTTCCTTAGGGTGGGTGTGCTCGGGTTTCCTTAGGGTGGGTGTGCTCGGGTCTCCTCAGGGCGGGTGTGCTCGGGTCTTCTTAGGGTGGGTGTGCTCGGGTTTCCTTAGGGTGGGTGTGCACGGGTTTCCTTAGGATGGGTGTGCTCGGGTCTTCTTAGGGTGGGTGTGCTCGGGTCTCCTAAGGGTGGGTCTCCTTAGGGTGGGTGTGCTTGGGTCTCCTTAGGGTGGGTATGCTCGGGTTTCCTTAGGGTGGGTGTGCTCGGGTTTCCTTAGGGTGGGTGTGCTCGGGTCTCCTTAGGGTGGGTGTGCTTGGGTCTCCTTAGGGTGGGTATGCTCGGGTTTCCTTAGGGTGGGTGTGCTCGGGTTTCCTTAGGGTGGGTGTGCTCGGGTCTCCTCAGGGCGGGTGTGCTCGGGTCTTCTTAGGGTGGGTGTGCTCGGGTTTCCTTAGGGTGGGTGTGCACGGGTTTCCTTAGGATGGGTGTGCTCGGGTCTTCTTAGGGTGGGTGTGCTCGGGTCTCCTAAGGGTGGGTGTGCTCGGGTCTCTTTAGGGCGAGTGTGTTCGGGTCTCCTCTGTACGTCAGTGAGCACCAGACGATGCCAGTGCCACTCCCGCCCCGCCCCGCCCCACCCTATCCCTTCCGGCCCCGCGGCAGGAGCGAGCGGGGGTTGTCGCGAGTCCAGCCAGACGGAGGCGGTGGAGGTGGTGGTGGTGGTGGGCCTTGTAGGGTTCATGGTCAATCAATAGCACATGTAGGGACAGGCCTGGCCGCGCACACCCACTTCCGCTGGTAATGGTTAGGAGCCTGATCGCTGAGCACCATTTACTCAAGAATGATGGTATTGTAAATCTTGGTGCTTCCCACACACACGGTGAGGGAAGTGGTGTGACGGGCCGGCAGAGGCTGTCGGCCCCGCCCCGACCCTCGGCCCAGCTTGACTATCATTAATGGTCCTCGCGTGTGACTAATCTTTAATTGATATTTTAAAAGGCTTGGCCAAGGACAGCGACACAACAGTGAGTATACATCATACTGCCACCCGAGGGGATATATGCAAGATCTATAGACTTTTAAATAGATAGTATGTCTATTGATCTTGGGATATATGTATAGTACACACTCGTGACTGTATACTATATAATATATATATAATATATATATTTATATATATATATATATATATATATATATATATATATATATGTGTGTGTGTGTGTGTGTGTGTGTGTGTGTGTGTGTGTATGGAACAAGCCCTTCATCATCCAGAATGGAATTTTGAGCAAATAGTTCAGCTTTATATATAGAAATAGATGAGACAGCTGTGGAGCCATTTGGGTGAAGTATAGCATGGAAAGAAGAAACAATTTTTCGAGATCTTTTTGGCTATGTAGATGCGAGAAGTCACGCCAAAAGTTTGATCCAGAAAGATTTTGACATTTTCTATTGATGAAGGAGTTTTTGACAAGTTGAATAATAGATTTGGCATGATGAATAAATGTAGATGTTTCTGTCATACTGATATATATTCTGCAATGTTTCACCAATTGGAATATCTAATCTTAAAAAAGTGACCAGAAACTCGTCCTATCTACGGCGGTCGGGCAACAGTCGCGTCCCCATAGTACTGTGTATCAGCGGCACCAGTCTCCTGTCCGGCACCTGGCGTCTTATCTCCCTTACAGTGACTCATGGAGATAAGCTATCGGCTCGTCCGCCTGCAGATGTAGAGACACTCACTATTCTCACTTCTGTTTCTTTCTATTACATAGCTTCTATTTCAAAAGACTCCAGATTTATATGTTGTCATAGTCTGCATCACTACACATAAATATTCTATTGAAAGTGTCATGTAAGTTATTCTCCGTTATGAATATAAGGATTGCTTATTTCATCAATCATGAAACAAACTACTTCACTCGAGGCCATCTCGCCGCAGTGGACAGAGAAATAAGAATATCTTGATTCTGTAGCTTCGCTTGACACTAATGCAGTACTCAAAATATTCCTTCAATCATCAAAGTATCGTACACAATGTAGTAATGATCATAGCGCTGCGACAGCAATCACCGATCATTCGTAAGGGCCACAAACTTCAACACGGTGACAAAGCCAGAGCAGGTAGTACGGCCTGACTCGTGCAAAAGATAATCTCCCTCTGCCATATCAGTTCTCAACACCTAATAACATAACAAACCAAATAATAAACAAATAACTTTTTTGTGCAACAAAGTTTTGAAGGAGTTCCCTTGTAACAACATAATTCAAATAATAAACAAATAACTTTTTGCAAAGCAAAGTTTTGAAGGCGTTCTATTTATAATAGTACGTCAAGCATCGCCCACACTGCGCGGCGCCCACGCCCGAGCCGGTCACCTGTCCCGATGCCACTGCCTGGTCCAGGGGAACAGTGGCGGTCTGCCTCACCGAACAAGGCAGTTCTCTTCTTTCCTACTCAGATTCTGGTTTCCAGGACAATATATTTCCAAAGGTTAGCGGTGCCGGACCGCGCCTGTGACATCCTTGTAGTGGAAAGAAAGTGTGATGTGTGTTCATCACCACCTTACAGAATAAGTCAGCCAGGAAGAGAAAAAAAATGTGATGTGTGTTCATCAGCAGCTTAAGAAATCAGTAAGCCAGGAAGACGGGCGTTGCTGAGACAGACGTGATGGGCCATGACAGGCCAGCGTCTGCCCCGCGTCTTGTACTGTTATCGGCGTCTCGGCCACGCGTCAACGCCACCAAGCCATTTCAATAAGATTCAAAAGTATACAGTACAAGCATGATTACTGACAACTTCTATCCTTTCCTAGTTTCTTAAATACGGTGAATCACCCAAGTTGAGATAGCATCAATAAAAACAAATACCAATGTGCTCTTAAGACAATTTTTCTAATGCATACAATGGCATTCACGTCACTCCTGCTCCCTTCGTTTAGGAATGCCATCAATAACTCCTCAACGCCTTGTACATAAGTTCAGCGCACTACCTTGTGGACACCTGCCAGACAACAGCACAGGTGAGCGGCGCACAGGACGGAGCAAGAGCATCGCGCACACCCAGGTTTTTTTTCTCTTGAAGGGATCTTGCGCACACCCACACCACGAGCATAGCGAGAGGAAGGAACCAAAGATGTGTAACCTGTCATGGTACTTTTGTAAGCTAGATATATCTTTGTCGTCCTCCATGCCTCACGGGCAACAATGGAAACTTGCTTTTCGTGTACATATTCGAAATCATCATAAAATACTAAAAGCAAGATTCTTTTGTACCCGATATGTAGGCTGAGCTGATTTCCTGAATTCTATAACTGCCCATTCCCCTCTTCTTGGGAGAGATTTCGTCCAAGATGTGTAATGATTCGATTCTAGAAGCAACATTTTTAGGACGAAACTGTCTCACCTCGAAACAAAGAAAAGTGGCGCATCGCAGTACGTGAGTTAGGAGAGTCCTTTACAGTAGTTACATATAAATATTTGGACAAAGGAACTGTAGAAACGACTGACAATTATTATTTAGATTACGTGGGACAGGAAACAATGGTAAAAAAAAAAAATTCCTCACGTAAGAAGACTACATTCCGAGGAGGATACAGTCAGTGACTTCGAGGTGACTTATATGACTTAGGGAAGGTTGAAAGGTCGTACGGCGGGTGTTAGGCAAGACAGGCGGTCAGAGAGGAGGCTGGCGACACATGCCCCGGGCTACACAACCCTCACCCTCCTCCTCCACCTCCTCCCACCCGCCACCACCGCCTCCACCACACCACAGTCCACAACCTTGCTGCCTCACAATAACACACCCACCTGACATCCCATTCATTCTAACATCACATCCACCTATCTTATCCTAGTTTCCTGCGATATCAATAAATGTCACGTGTAACTCAAATTATGACGCGAGGTGCAAGTAATGTACAGGTGGATATAGATAAGTTAGGAATAATAACTTTAAACTAAAATTCGGCACGCTTGCCTGGCGCCCGAAGGGAGGGGCTGAGCGGCCGCTGTCCCCGCCCCGCCCCTCCCCCGCCCCGCACCCTAACCCCGCACCTCCCTCGCTGCCATCCAACCATCAGACATTTCCTCTCCACGTTCCTATGCTTCCACTCCACTAACTACCCTTAATCCATATGGCATGTGTTTCACTGATGTCATTGTGTTTAATGTGCAGGGTGAATGGGCTTGTGAGTCATAACATTGTGACGTCACTGCCACAGCGACCCGCCTGACACCAGCCACCCAACAACACAACACACGCACCACTCAGCCCTCCGATCAGGGAAACAGGCCCTATATTTTGCATTACGTTCATCATGGATCACAGACACACTCAAGGGTGATCCACGGTACTCACAATGCCTACACACGTCTGTCGCCGACCTGACCTTACGTCTGGAAGCGGGGTAAAGGGATCGCCCATTCTGTCCTTACTGTTGGCTCCAAAGCTAGGCTCTTGCCAGCGGCGCCAAGCCAATTTTTCATCGATCTTACACATGTTTAGGGTCCTTTACTACGGTGCCCACGCTAACATAACATTCACAACACTATATATGTACCGTAAGTCACTCCTTATTCACCTACTGAGCACTGACTCACCTGAAAAAGGCTGAGAACCAAGGAGATGTTGCCCCCCGCCCGCCCCTGGGCTTGAGCACTCACTAGTGGCGGCTCCTCAGGTACACCGCCCAGGCAGATACTGTGTGTGTGTGTGTGTGCTCGCCCCCGACACACGTCAATGCAGGCGCGTGCTTTATGACAGGTGGTGTTGGCACGTCAGGGTAACAGAAACACGTGCTCTCGTGCATGCACGTTTAAACCCTTCACGCCCAGAGCTTTCCTTGGCTATGAAAAATTGTATGTTGCTAGCCATAAAATTACGAAAAGTAATTTAATATACCAAATTAGTTAGTCGACAAAGATACTAAACAGGTCATATATACCAGTAAATAGGCGTTCACACCTAGGTGTGAAACGTGTTCGAGTTCGTATTCTGTTCAGTTCTAGAATAAAATTATTATCAAATAGCTAAACAAACAAGACAATTTTTCATTCAAGACACACACTCACACACACTTCTACACACACACACACACACACACACACTACGACACACACACGCACACACACACATTCTACACCACACACCCACACACACTTCTACACACACACACAAACACACACACTTCTACAAACACACACACACACACACATACTCACACTTCACACACACACACACACACACACATATTCACACTTCACACACACACACACACACACATACTCACTTCACACACACACACTCACACTTCACACACACACACACATACTCACACCACACACACACATACTCACACTTCACACACACACACACACACACACACACTTAACACACACACACTCACACTTAACACACACACACACACACACACACACACGTCTACACACACACACACATACTCACACTTCACACATACACATACTCACACTTCACACTTTTTTTTTTTTTTTTTTTTTTTTTTTGGTGCCTATAGCGCCTGTAGGCAGTGGTGACCCAGGGCTCGGATGGTAGGCTCTGGAGATTTCACTTGAGGGCTCTGATGGTTGGTCCTCGCCCGTGGTGGCGCAGGCAGGATTCTTATAGTGACGCCTGTGAGGCTCATGCCGCCCCCCTGTGTCCTCCGATGCACTTGCAGTCGAAGGTAGAGTTGATGGGCAGGGCATGTGGGTGTTCTTAGGCCACTCGACGGTGCAGAAAGGTTTTGGTTTTCTTCGGGGATCGAACTCGGGTCACCGAGAACGCCAGTCGGAGACGCTAACCACTCCGCTACTGCCTCCCAACACACACACACACACACACACACACACACACACACACACACTTCACACACACACACACTTAACACACACACACACACACATACTCACACTTCACACACACACACTTAACACACACACACTTAACACACACACACACACACACACACCTCTACACACACACACACACACACACACACACTTCTACACACACACACACACACACACACACACACACACACACACACACACATACTCACACTTCACACACACACACACACACACACACACACACACACACACACACACACACTTAACACACTCACACTTACACACACACACACACACACTCTAGAACTGAACGGAATACGAACTGGAACACGTTTCACAGCTAGGTGTGAACGCCTATTTACTGGTTTTGCTCAAAATTGCAGTTTTTGGCGTTTTGTGAAAAAGTGGGGGCGAATTTTGAAGAAAAAAAAAATTCCTAAAGGTTACCTTCATTTTTGAATAGCTTTCCAGCGGTATGCATTGATTTTCTGTAGCACGAATAGAAACCGAGATGCGCAGCTTTTTCCGGAAAAAATTTCACCCCCTAACCCTCACTGAATTGATCTGTCTGTAGTAAAGTGTTCGAGTGAGGCGCGAAGCGCCGAACGAGAACAATAAAAACATTGCTTATATTAATTTAAAAAAAAAAACATTTAATGGTGGTCAAATTACAATGGAAATTAAGTTCTGGGACTCAAGGGGATAAGGCGCCTTCAGTCACGGGCTAAATGTGGCATCACTTATAATATTTGAGTCGAGGGGAAACTTGCATCAATGAAGGACGCAAAACTTTGTACCTAGTGAGGCAGGTAACGTTTTCGAGGTTTCGGAGATGACACGATGAAGTTATTACGCGTGCACACAGCCCATTAGTATCAGTAATGTATGCAGGTATAAAAGTATGTATTAGGTTTAATAGTCTATAGTAATAATAGAGCCTTAGAGTATATAATATAGTAATAGAATAGAGTATAGAATCGATTAGAGTATAGAAAACAGTATAGTAATAATAGTCTTAATAGTTTAATAATAAGTCTGTACAGGTTTATAGTCTGTATAGATAGATGCGAGGACCAAATAAGTACACGATAGTATACACTTCAGGTATACAGGACGGGAGGGAGAGACGCATGGACTTTGACAGATATTCATATAAAACCTAATCATGGAACATACGAATGGTGACTTTACTCCTCCACGCAAACCTGCTATGTTTTTCCTGCAATTTGGCAAGACTCGTTTGCTTCGAAGACCGGACTTAGGGAATGTGTGAGGACCCAAAGTAACTAATACATTATAATATATTGGTTACTTTGTGAGGACCGTCAGTCACCGTGTGGGCTGGTTATATCGAATGGGTGTTCAGACATTTACTCCCTCTGGACTTTTCCCTTCAGACATTTCCCTCCCCCGAAGCACATTTCCTCATGAATTTACCCTCATAAGAATATAAGAGCATAAGAAAATAAGGAAGCTACAAGATGCCGCGAGGCCTACACGTGGTAGTTCCTGCCACCTAACACTACCTACATCCACCTTTCATCCCCATCCATGAACCTATCCAGTTCCTCTTTAACCTAATGACTCCGCACTAACTACCTGTCTACTGAGACCATTCCATTCATTCACCACCCTATTTGTGAACCAGTTTTTCCCTATTTCCTTTCTAAATCTACGCTTTTCCAGCTTGAATCCGTTACTTCTTGTTCTACCCTGGTTAAAAGCCGTAAGAACTTTTCCTACCTCTCCTTTATTAAATCCTTTTATCCACTTAAAAACTTCCATCAGATCGCCCCTTACTCTGCGTCTCTCGAGTGAGTGTAATTTTAATAACTTCAATCTCTTCTCATAACTAAAGTTACGCATCCCTTGTATCATTTTGGTCATCCTTCTCTGCACTGTTTCTAACAAGGCTATATCCATACTGTAATATGGAGAGCAAAACTGAACCGCATAGTCTAGGTGAGGCCTGACTAGAGCCAGATAAAGCTTTAGAATAACTTCCGCACTTCTACTTTTAACACTTCTGGTAATGAATCCTAATACTCTATTAGCTCTATTTCTGGCCTCAATACATTGTTTCCTAGGTCGGAGGTCTGGGCTCACCCTCACTCCAAGATCTTTTTCACCTTCTGATCTTTTCAGCGATACATTGCTTATGGTGTATCTATTACTAGGGTTTTTTCTACCAACATTCATAACGCTGCATTTATCAATATTAAATTCCATCTGCCATCTGACTGCCCACTCGTTAAGTTTATCTAAGTCTCCCTGCAATATGTTTACATCAGACTGTGATCCAATAATCCTACCTAACTTAGTATCATCAGCAAACTTGCTGATATCACTGCTAATCCCACTATCCAAGTCGTTGATGTAAATAAAAAATAGTAATGGACCCAAAACAGACCCTTGTGGAACTCCACTTGTCACCTGTCCCCATTCAGATTTAGAACCATTAATTGTAACTCTTTGTTGCCTATTACTTAGCCAAGCTCTGATCCCATGAAGAACCTTCCCATCTATTCCATGAGCCCTAACCTTATTTAAGAGTCGCTCGTGTGGTACTTTGTCAAATGCCTTACTAAAGTCCAGATATATTATATCATAATCCTTATCATTATCCCTCCACACAACTTAACCCCTTGAGGCCCAGAACGTAATTTCTATTGTAATTTAGGTAGGCCATTAGACGATTTTTAATGAATATAAGCAATATTTAATAGATACAACCTGTTTAGTATCCTTGACCACTAACTAATTTGGTAAATTCAGTTACTTTTCGTAATTTTATGGTTAACAACAGACAATTTCATATATAAATGGAAAGATTTGGGCGTGCAGGGGTTAATTGAAATATTCGTTGGTAAAGATACTCGTGACTATTCTAACTCAAAACTTTTATAAATTAACAGCACCTTTTTTTTTTTGGTGTTTCTGTGTGCAATAAAGTATTATTAAAGGGAAAACATATCCAGGGTCAAGGGGGAGGGGAGACGTATCAAAGAGTCAGGGTGAGGGGAGACACTATATCCTGAAGGGGATTAGTCAAGGGGAGATTAATGTCCAGCGAAGAAATAGTCCAGGGAAGGGGTAGGGGGGGGATCTCCTACACTCCTGCACTATCTCCGCGCGCCCTCTAATGAAGAAGGGAAGGGAGGTGACAGGGGTATGTGAAGGTCAAGGAACGTATTGCAGGCAGAAGACACCTCATGCCAGCAAGGTCTTGGAAAAAGGAAAAAAAGAAAAAAGAAAAAATGAAAAGAAAAAGTAAAAAAAAACTATGGATGAGCCTTGGAACTAGATTACAATAACATTTTCAGACAAATTACCCTGTTTGGTCGTGTTTCCCTATATGTATCTTACAAGACTATACGACTATTTTCATTGTTTTAAACCCTTCACGCCCAGATCTTTCCTTTGCTATAAAAAATCGTCTGTTGTTAGCCATAAAATAACGAAAAGTAACTTAATATACCAAATTAGTTAGTGGACAAGGATACTAAGCTTGTCATATCTATAAAACATTGCTTATATTCACAAAAAATCGTCTAATGGTATTCAAATTACAATGGACATTACATTCTGGGTCTCAAGGGGTTAAAAGCAATTGTATTGTATCAAATTTTCAGGAACTACCAGGAACTACCACGTGTAGGTCTTACGGCTTCTTGTAGCTTCCTTATTTTCTTATGTTATCAACGGCGAGGTGTGTTAGTGTTAGCAATGCCGATTTTAACCTTTTGGGGCCCTATGCGAAATGCTGTTTGGGGCCATATTTTATAAAACTATGGTGGGGGGATTCCAAGCCCTCTAAGTTGGTCCGGGGGCACGCCTTTAATATTTAAATGCATCAATCTGATGCACTTAAAGAGGAAAAGAGACTAGATTCTTAAAACAAAAAATACTGGCAGCTTGGGGGCCCCTTGGTGGCTTCGGGGTCCCTGTGCAACCGTGTAGTTCACCTATAGTAAGAAACGGCCCTGTGTATTAACCTACTGGGAGAACATGAGAACATAAGAAAACTAGGGGGGGGGGGAGGCACTCAGTAGAGCGCATACCTCCGCCCGAATATTTCATCAATTGGTTGCATGATATATATATATATATATATATATATATATATATATATATATATATATATATATATATATATATATTATATATATATATATATATATATATATATATATATATATATATATATATATATATATATATATATATATATATATATATATATATATATATGCACTCAGTATGAGCGCATACCTCCGGCCGAATATTTCATCAATTGGTTGCCATGGCAACAGTTGTCAATAGATTTCATCCAAAATTAAATCAGTTCTTCCTTATACCAAATAGACTTCGTATACCGAGTTTGGTCCAAATCTATTCGTAACTTTTCGAGAAATCCTGTACACTAACAAACAGACAGACAGACAGATCGGGGTGAAAACATAACCCCTCCAACTTCGTTGGCGGAGGTAATAAGGAAGCTACAAGAGGCAGTGAGACCTACACGAGGTAGTTCTTGTTACTTAACACTACCTACATCCACTTTTCATCCTCATCCATTAATTTATCTAGCCTCCTTTTAAACTCTGAAGGTGAGGTGCGGCCTTGATTTAACGGCAGGCGGGGGCGGAGGGTGGAAGGGAGCCTTGCGTCATAGCTTGAACATCCAGCACCTGTGTGACTCATCGCCGGAACCGTCATCGTAAGGGCAACAACACTCCCTCATGCCGTCACTCCCACTCCTTAGCTTTCTCTCACTCCCCTCACGCCTGCCTCCCCACTATACTACTCCATGCCTCATCTCTGCTGCTACTCAATCCATCAAGCCAACCCAGTGCCATCTCAACCTCCTCCACCTATCACACTCTCAGTCCCACCACCACCTCCACCACCCAACATGGCAACACCCATAAGAACATAAGAAAACTAGGGGGGGGGGGGAGGGGGGCACTCAGTAGAGCGCATACCTCCGCCCGAATATAAAAAAGTAAAAAAAAAAAATTAAAAAAAGTATAAAAAAAAAAAAAAAATATAATAAATAAATAAATAAATAAATAAATAATATATATATATATATATATATATATATATATATATATATATATATATATATATATATATATATATATATATATATATATATATATATGCACTCAGTATGAGCGCATACCTCCGGCCGAATATTTCATCGATTGGTTGCCATGGCAACACTTGTCAATAGATTTCATCCAAAATTAAATCAGTCCTTCCTTATACCAAATGGACTTGGTATACCGAGTTTGGTCCAAATCTATTTGTAACTTTTCGAGAAATCCTGTACACTAACAAACAGACAGACAGACAGACAGACAGACAGACAGATCGGGGTGAAAACATAACCTCTCCAACTTCGTTGGCGGAGGTAATAAGGAAGCTACAAGAGGCCATCAGACCTACACAGTACACGTGGTAGTTCCTGTTACTTAATACTACCTACATCCACCTTTCATCCCCATCCATAAAATCGTCTAGCCTCCTTTTAAAGCCCCACCTCACACATCCCTGCTCCACTCCGCCTTACCGTTCGGCCGATATCCTACTTTTCCTGGCGTAATTTAATAAGGGACATGCCTCTTGGAATATCGACCTTGACAATGCGCGAGAACAGAGTCTAAAATCTAAGCCTTAGTATTATAGTCTGTTCTAGTGACAGAGGTCTAAACGAGAGTTCTCTGCATTCTTATTCGGCCTTGTGCATCGCCGGCAGGAAACACTAAGTAGGCCGTGGAAATGGAATGCTGCCTTGAGCTTTTGGGTTTTATTTTCCATTGTGAGTAGGCCAAACAGTTCAGTACTCTAACCCACCTCGCCGTGATGCATTACTATCGCTTTTAAAACAATGATAAAAGGCGTAGATTTGTAAGATACATATCATAAGAGAGAAGCAAGACTAGACAGTGTACACTTCACCTGTAAGTGAATACTGGTTTACTGTAACTACAGTGCTGTTTGTCTTTTAGAGTCTGTTTTCCTCGTCTCTGTCTCCCCTGAACACAAGCCATACCTTACATGGCCTTTTCATGAGAACATAAGAACATAAGAAAATAAGGAAGCTACAAGAGGCTGTGAGACCTACACGTGGTAATTCATTTTCATCGCTACGCAAAAATTCACCAAGAAAAGTCCGCGTATATACTACAAGCAATTTCATGAGAACATAAGAACATAAGAAAATAAGGAGCTACAAGAGGCCGTGAGACCTACACGTGGTAATTCCTTTTCATGGCTACGCAAACATTCACCAAGAAAAAAGTCCTCGTACAAGCAATACAATACGGATCAAAACACGTTGAAAAGCACATTACAATCGCCTTTATGGTAGTTCATCAGTAATGTCACCTCCCACTGCGGAAGTTTGGCCTCGCCTCGCCCTTTACCCCTGGGTAGAGGGAGAAAGTGGCCAGCTGTACTACCTCTAACACAGGAGCTTTCTCGATGCACTCGCTCGCTCGCTCGCTCGGGTTGAACAAGAAGTAACGGATTCAAGCTGGAAAAGCGTAATTTAAAAAAGAAATAGGGAAAAACTGGTTCACAAATAGGGTGGTAAATGATTGGAATGGACTCAGTAGACAGGTAGTTAGTGCGGAGACATTAGAGAGCTTTAAAAGGAGGCTAGATAAATTCATGGATGGGGATGAAAGGTGGATGTAGGTAGTATTAAGTGACATGAACTACCACGTGTAGGTCTTATGGCCTCTTGTAGCTTCCTTATTTTCTTATGTTCTTATGTTCTTATGATATCCAGGAACACCATTGTGGCCAGACAAGTGTTAATGCCTCCCGCCTAACACCAACATGTGTGTGATCATTTCTATCTTATCTTGACGAGACTCTGTAGGTTAATATTCACTATATAGATGATAACAAAAACGTCATTCTTATTCTCGTTCACTTTGGGATACTTGACCACCTCCATAGGACCCTCATACGGTGATAACAAAGATAACAATACGATTACAGACATGTAATCATAAAGATATAATTACTATCATATACGTATATAACAGTCAGGCAAACATAGAGATATATGTATGTAAAGAGATACTCAGTGCACGGCGATATTAGTTACACATGTATAAGATGGGAGTTGGTGACCCATCCTTTGAGGTTGCAGGTGAAAGAAAGGTAGTTGTTTCTGCTAGTGCATGTATTTGGTTGGAATGCACAGAACGACGACCGAGTCCTACACCAAATACATCCAATAGCAGCACAACTACCTTTCATTCGCCTGCTACCCCTGCTACTGGATGGGTCACCAACCTCCATCTTATACCTGTATTAAGGTGGCTTCAAACGGGGCGATTCCCGGCAAGTTTTAAAGCCAGCAGTATTGCCGCCAGCATTGTTTGGATCAACGCAGCATGATTGCCAGCCGGGATAGCAAGGCCAACCTGTCGGTCTTTTGTTGCCGCGCGTCGCCAATATCAAGACCTGACCAGTGTTTCATAACCTTTCTACCACCACGCCTCCTTTACTAGTTGGTCCTTGCCTCCATGCCCTCCCCCCTCCCTTCACTTCTTCAACCAAGATATTTCAAAATAATCCTGAATCAGAAAGAAAAACTGGAAAAAATGCGTGTTTCTAACACGTGGTGTTTGAACACTCTGATGAGAACCAAAATCCACTCAAAATCTTTCTGCACCGTCGCATGGCCTAAGAACACCCACAGGCCCTGCCCATTAACTCAATTTACTTTCGATTGCGAGTGCATCAGAGGACACAGGGGGGCGGCATGAGCCTCTAATCACAGGCGTCACTATAAAAATCCTGCCTGCGCTACCACGGGCGAGGGCCAACCATCACAGCCCTCGAGTGAACCTCCAAGGCCTACCATCCCACCCCTGGAGGTCACTGCCTACAGGCGCTATAGGCACAAATGCAGAAAAAGAAAGAAAAAAAACTTTTATTGTGCACATAATTAATAAACACCTTGCATATACTCGGCAGATTCAGTTACATCACGTTTAAAGGAATTTAAGCGCTATAATAATACTGATAAAAACAATCAGTAATAAAATAATAATAATAATAACAACTAATAATAATTATAAAAAAATAATAAACATAAAAGTCTGTAGATAGTGAAACGTGGCAAGTTGTCACCGCAGAGTTTTTCCACCCAAGCTCTTCTCTGTCGTGCGACTTTCTTCGCTCACCCTCGCGCGCGAGTTTCAAGTTAAAGCGAAGGTCGAACTTCAAGTCAAATACTTGACAGTTCTTCCGTTTTGTCTCTTGGCTCACGCCCCCCTAGGTAATTGCCCACGTCCCCCTAGGTAATTACCCACGCCCCCCCCAGGTTAAGAACAGCTGCTCTAGAGTAGACGATGTTTAGGCTACATCCACCCCTTAACCCCTTGAGACCCAGAACGTAATTTCCATTGTAATTTGGGTACCATTAGACGATTTTTAGTGAATATAAGCAATATTTTATATCTATGACCTGTTTAGTATCCTTGTCCCGTAGATAACAGTAAAGTCGCCAGGACAACGTTTCTTTGTTATTTACAGACGTGTGGTGGCGTTAATACTTACATTTGTACATCCATGATTTCAGGAAAGTTAGAAGGGGCTATCTGGAAAGTTTGTGTCATTTTGTGTCTTCATCTGTGTCATATTAGGGCTATAAATGTACAAATTATAAGAATAAAACCGAGTGGCGACGTTGTTATACCTACTATAGTAAAGTCGCCAGCTAGTATTTTAACCCAACAGTTGAGTCGCCACTCTGGGGAATTCAAGGAAATTAGAGGTAAAGTAAAACAAGTCTCTATATATATTACCTGCGGAAGATGCTTGGATATATAAAATTTTCTCTGCCAACGTGAAAACAAATTCTATTCAAGTTTGAAAGATCTGGCAAGTCTTGTGTCCTGCCGCCCGAAAGGTGATGAGCTACTGTCTGTCGTCGCGCGAAGAAAAACTTGAGAAGCAAAATGCGCAACAGTTATATTTGCAGATACAAAGCATAAAACAACGCTGAAACAGGGTAGATTATACAGTCATGATATAAACTACTGTGTAACATCTTCAGTGGCACATAAAAATCAGTAGTGATGCTATAATTACGAGCGAGCGCGAAGCGCTCGTGAGTCCTCGGCGGATACGGGATTTTTCTCACTTAAGCGGCCGACCCGACCCGACCCTACCGTCACGCTTTTCAGGAGCTTATATCTTTGGAATCCCGCTTCCGATTGACAAGCGGTCTTCGCCATCTGGTAGCCCCATTCAATCCCTTTTGTGCTTGACATGTTTTGTCTCACGTGAGGGGTCAGCATGGCGCGTGGTGCGTGCCGCGTGAGGGGTGTCAGACAACGTTATCTTGCTATAGCTGAGAAACGGCTGTAACGACTAAGTTGAAATTTGGTGTGTGGTTTGAGACCACACACCTAGCAATGTCACACAGGTCAAACTCCGGGTGACGCCACACGTGCGCACGTGCGGCGGGTTTCTACGGGCTCGCTCGTCCCTCGCCGATTAAGGCGTCTTACTGGTTCGTAATATTTGGCGGCTGGCGACATGACTGTTATTAACTAATTTGGTATATTCAGTGACTTTTCATTCGTAGTTTTATGGCTAACAACAGATGATTTTATGCAAAGAAAATATCTGGGTGTGAAGGGGTTAAGCCTGGGCGCGTGGCGTGCATTCTACATAGTGAAACGGACGATTAATTTTTGAAGCGTAGGCCCACAACGTAAGAGAAAATATGGAAACATTGTATTTGTCAAGGAAATCGAGGCGTTACAGCACGAGACAAACAAGCTGTGTTGTGGCATCACAGGGACGCGCTGTGGCTGTGCGTCATAAGGATCTGCTTCTAGGCCTTCTTTGTGACCTTATTGCCACCGAGGCGATTTAGACATCAATTCGAAAGTGCAATTCTTTATGTTCCCCGAGGGCTGCTATCAAATCATAATTTAACAAGATTTTATTCAAATAAGCGGCGTGAATTCATAAATGATTTTGTTTATGTTCCGCCAGCTGTGGTAGGCTACTGTAAATTTACCATTGTGAAATATTTTGAGATGCCATTAATTAATTCCACCGCTGTTCACCAGGAAAATGTGAGGAACTCAATCAGACTCCAGTCATCGTCAGATTGAGCTGTTTTCGTATCCAAGCGCGGATTTTGCTTATAAAATTCACCCTATGGTCTGCGTACCCTCAGAGGAGCCATTCCCCGGTGGCGTGATGGCGGCCACACACTCGCTGGGTCGCCGCCTGGTACGGTACCGGAGTTGCGCTATTCGTACTTTCGACACATGGTTCGCACTGAGAGTGAACCGTGGTCGAGGCTGCAACAAAGTGTGTGTGCGTGCGTGTGTGTGCGTGCGTGCGTGCGTGTGTGTGTGTGTGTGTGGGCCCCAGACATAACTACGTCACGGTTTGTTTACATCGGTGCATTGTGGGGATAAGGCGGGGTCGCCGCGGGTGGATCTACGAAGGGAAAACTACGGCGATGGAAGAATTTAGAGTTATTTTGCGCGAAATTGATATTCCAGGTGCTATATTACTGTGCTCGGTTCTCGCTGACAACACTATAGAGAAGACCTGAGGTAATGGCTGATGTGCAGAGGCTTCTAAACCAAGAAAACAGAGTCATAACAGAGCCTCGTCAAAAGGTAAGCAACTGGTAGGTACGTAATGTGTCCCTACCACTTGCTTACTTCTTAATGAGACTCTGCTGTGACTGTTTTCCTGGTTTAGAAGCCTTCGCACATCAACCATCACCTCAGGTCTTCTCTATGTTGTCAGCGAGCACGGAAATATAGCACCTGGAATATCAATTTCGCCCAAAACAACTCGATTTTTTTTCATCGTCGTAGTCTTCTCTTTGTAGGCTGTACATATTCATGGTTATGATAGTATTAAAATACCTTATTAATTGAGTTCCTTTTGTTGTCTTTCCTCATAATAAGTAGTGCTACATCATGGTTTAAGTGTTACTTGACGAGCCAATGAATACTCTTGAGTCTATACCAACATCACCAACCTTTGCTTTGATTTATCTTATTACTCCATCCATAAACAAGTTGCATAACCACGGTGACATTACCCATCCTTGCCTCATGGTACCTGCATGGTACTGTCGTCTACCGATAATTTTGTCCCTACACTAATCGGGAAAACTCGCCGACAGTAATGGTTAGGTTGGTATTCGGTCATTTCGCCCACATGCCATTTCGCCACACCATAGAGTCATTTCGCCCACAGGTCATTTCGCCCACACTATGGAGTCTATAGGAGCCAGGAGGTTAGGTTATATTTGTTTAGTGTGTCGAGACCCCCCCCCGCCGCTAGGTTAGGTTAGATTTGTTTAGGTTAGGTTAGGGTAGGTTAGATTTGGGTAGTTTAGGTTAGATTTGGTTAGGTTAGGTTAGATTAGATTTGGTTAGGTTAGGATAGGTTAGATTTGGTTAGGTTAGCTTAGGTTAGATTTGGTTAGGTTAGCATATCGGTGGGTCAAGCCCCCTGCTAGGGTAGGTTAATTTTGGTTAGGTTAGGTTTATTTTGGTTAGGCAATTTTCGTCATTTCGCCCACAAGACATTTCGTCCACATGTAAGTCAATTCGCCCACATATAAGAGTCAATTCGCCCACTCTAAAGTCAATTCACCCACACGATCCATGTCACGGAGTCATGTAACTATATCTTCCTCTGGCAGAAATGGAATGAACCACCAGTAACTTTGGGCGAAATGACGGTAAATTTCTAGTGTTTGCCCATACTCTCCCACTTCCCCCAAACAAGTTTGGGGACCTGTAGGAATGCGGGGTTTTCGGGTGGGGAACAAATTATGCGTCGGAAACACGTAATTAAAGAGTTGTGTAGGGGGGGTAAAATTTCCTAGATCTAGGGTAATTTCCTTATATCTAGAGAAAATTGCCTAACTAAAATAAACCTAACCTAACCAAAATTAACCTACCCTAGCAGGGGGCTTGACCCACCGATAACCTAACCTAGCCAAATCTAACCTAAGCTAACCTAACCTAACTAAATCTAACCTATCTAACCTATTAGATTTGGTTAGGTTAGGTTAGATTAGATTTGGTTAGGTTAGGATAGGTTAGATTTGGTTAGGTTAGGTTAGATTTGGTTAGGTTAGGTTATCGGTGGGTCAAGCCCCCTGCTAGGGTAGTTTAATTTTGGTTAGGTAAGGTTTATTTTCGTTAGGCAATTTTCTCTAGATATAAGGAAATTACCCTAGATCTAGGAAATTTTACCCCCCCTACACAACTCTTTAATTACGTGTTTCCGATGCATAATTTGTTCCCCACCCGAAAACCCCGCATTCCCACAGGTCCCCAAACTTGTTTGGGGGAAGTGGGAGAGTATGGACAAACACTAGAAATTTACCGTCATTTCGCCCAAGGTTACTGGTGGTTCATTCCATTTCTGCCAGAGGAAGATATAGTTACATGACTCCGTGACATGGATCGTGTGGGTGAATTGACTTTAGAGTGGGCGAATTGACTCTTATATGTGGGCGAATTGACTTACATGTGGACGAAATGTCTTGTGGGCGAAATGACGAAAATTGCCTAACCAAAATAAACCTAACCTAACCAAAATTAACCTACCCTAGCAGGGGGCTTGACCCACCGATATGCTAACCTAACCAAATCTAACCTAAGCTAACCTAACCAAATCTAACCTATCCTAACCTAACCAAATCTAATCTAACCTAACCTAACCAAATCTAACCTAAACTACCCAAATCTAACCTACCCTAACCTAACCTAAACAAATCTAACCTAACCTAGCGGCGGGGGGGGGTCTCGACACACTAAACAAATATAACCTAACCTCCTGGCTCCTATAGACTCCATAGTGTGGGCGAAATGACCTGTGGGCGAAATGACTCTATGGTGTGGCGAAATGGCATGTGGGCGAAATGACCGGATACCAACCTAACCATTACTGTCGGCGAGTTCTCCCGATTTGTGTAGCGACAAAAATATCGGTAGACGACAGCACCATGCAGGTACCATGAGGCAAGGATGGGTAATGTCACCGTGGTTATGCAACTTGTTTATGGATGGAGTAATAAGATAAATCAAAGCAAAGGTTGGTGATGTTGGTATAGACTCAAGAGTATTCATTGGCTCGTCAAGTAACACTTAAACCATGATGTAGCACTACTTATTATGAGGAAAGACAACAAAAGGAACTCAATTAATAAGGTATTTTAATACTATCATAACCATGAATATGTACAGCCTACAAAGAGAAGACTACGACGATGAAAAAAATTCGAGTTGTTTTGGGCGAAATTGATATTCCAGGTGCTATATTTCCGTGCTCGCTGACAACATAGAGAAGACCTGAGGTGATGGTTGATGTGCGAAGGCTTCTAAACCAGGAAAACAGTCACAGCAGAGTCTCATTAAGAAGTAAGCAAGTGGTAGGGACACATTACGTACAGTCACTCCACCTAAATCGCGAACACACAGGCTTCGGATCCTCTCCTTCCATTTCCTTTTCGTATTTTCCAATAAATTATCGTTCATATTCTCAAAGTCTGTACAATGCATTCCTCCTCCTTCCCCTGGGATGTTGTTAATCCCACGGGGGCCATCTCTCCCTCCCTCGCCATATCTCTCTCTCTCTCTCTCTCTCTCTGTCACGTCACCTTTTTCTTCCCTCCCATTCCTCTTAAATTTCAGTAACCCTTTCTCCCTTTCTCCTTCCTCTCCTTTATATATGGGTCCTGGCCCTGATATCTCCACTTAGCTTATAGGATGTAAATGGATCAGAAAGCCTTGCTTGAGGCACAAGAAGGATAAAGTTTTTAGCACCTCGAGACGTCACCTTATTAAAATGTCTTTAGTGGTTGGTTTGTGCAGGAGTTAAACCCATAATTACCAGATTAGCCTCTCTCTCTCTCTCTCTCTCTCTCTCTCTCTCTCTCTCTCTGACACTATCACACAATGAGGAATATACACATACATAATGTAAAATTAAAAATACTTTAATTA
>JACEEZ010006178.1:0-22500 GCA_016584305.1 Chionoecetes opilio | reverse complement strand
TAAGGGCATATTCGAAGATCAGTGGTGGGTATTAGAGCATTATACAGAATATGGCAGCCATGGCCAGTGGGGGCACCGGATTCTCATGGGAGGGCACGTGCCTCCCGTAGCTACGCCTCTGCAGGTACGCTGGGCAGCATTGTTTGGCAGCATTGTTTACAACCAGAGACACGATCCTGAAAGTGACTGGACCCATAACATTGGGTACCAGGCTTCCTCCTCCCTTCTTCCGGGGCCTCACCAGATGCATCTTTCTATTATGTATCATCAGATCTAGGATTATGTAATTAAGCCTTTATGAATCTGGAAAGTTTGCTTGTCCATCTATTTTGATACATTTTTCTTCACAAAGATGAGGAATCAAGAACTTGAACTTTTGGAAAAATATAAATTTATTCATAACACTTAACACTTAAATCAATCTGTATATGTGTATCTTTCATATAAAAAAATATTAATGCTAAAATGAACAAAATATGGATCAATAGATATTAAATTTGTATCCGCTTCTATATGAAAGTAAAGTTTTAAAAATCTCTCCTCGCCAGAATTCCCTGATGCCGCCATGTTACCTTCGTGTCACTAAAAATGTACAGGAGAACCTCATTTAACCGGCATTCAAAACAACGGCACTAATCGACCCAGGCATTTTTTTTTTTTTTTTTTTTTTCACCCCTTTTTTATTTTATTCTCTAACTGTCTTCTTTATAGGGACTGGCAATTACGCGGGCTTTGTGTTACCCATTTTTGTTGTGCCCTTGGCCAGTTCCTTGTGATGTGTAAATTAAAAAAAAAAAAAAAAAAAAAAAAAAAAAAAAAAAAAAAAAAAAAAGCGCCCCCCCCCCCCCCGAGGGTGCCGGATAAACGAGGTTTTCCTGTATTGGTAAAAAAATTAAATTCTATACAGATAAATTACATATGTACATATCAAAAACTTCTGATTTCACTGCCATCAAGGAAGCACAAAACTGTTAGGTGTTAAATCTTCACACACTAATTCAATACATTAAAAACCCCTTCAGACCCAGAATGTAATTTCCATTGTAATTTGGGTACCATTAGACGATTTTTAGTGAATATAAGCAATATTTTATAGTTATGATCTGTTTAGTATCCTTGTCGACTAACTAATGTGGTATATTCAGTTACTTTTCGTAATTTTATGGCTCGACAACATACAATTTTTTATAGCAAAGGAAAGATCTGGGCGCAAAGGGGTTAATGTTGTGCAAAGATTTGTCAATGCCATTCTTCTACAATGCCATGGAATTTGAATACTAAGTGATCAGGAAAAGTAATATCAGAAATATCAGTGGCTGCAAAAAAGTAGAAAATGAGCAAAAAGATGCAATGCCAAAGTGCATCAACAAAGAATGCCGGGGCAAAAACAGTCTGTCTGTCATGACTTCTTTCCACAGTGCATCACAGCCTAATCCTTCACTGCTGACCCACAAACAGCAGTCAGCAGGTTATATTACACACGCTGACGGTGGTCCACATACGGGCTGGCCGGATTCATATAATCAGCGCTCTATTTCGAGAAGACATCTTTGTATTTCTTTAAGACATGCAGTACAGAAGCTGCCACACTCCTTTGATGCCTCACCAGTGAAAGGGTTGAAGTGAGGAAAATCTCAATATTCATTTTGTGATTCTTTAGTACATGTGTATGATACTCTGCCATATCATGTCATATTGTCATTGACATAATCATAATTTATTACTGCACTATATAACAGTATTTTATTTTCAAAAGTGAAATGATGTGTACCCATAACCCCTGTATGAGAGGGTTTCCCTGGGCCACAGGTCACCCATTCCGGTCTCCGGGGGCATGGGACACTTTGGAAATAAACATGGAAGAGTCTGATTAGACTCAAACAGTAGGCACTGAAGTCAACTATGTATAAGTGGACGTATACGTATTATCACGTGAATGCAGATTTTTGGGGAAAAATTATTTTTCAGGACAATTTCTCCTGTCGTGGCCGAGGCCGCCACACAAACCACACTTCCGCTTGGCTGTTGACGGCTGCCTTTGGCCTCTCTTCACTCCTCGCCTCCTTCCCCTCACTCGCACCGAAGTGCCATCTGAGCATTTCTCTGAAAGTTGCAACATACATTTGTGATTTAATATTTTCAATTAAATGATGCCCATTTACATGATTTCGCACTTACATGAGTTTTGTCGCACTTTACAATGAGTTTTGTCGCACTTTACAATGAGTTTTGTTCAAGAATCACGGGCTAGCAGCCCTTACAACTCCACTTAAAAACTTTAATGCTCTTTGGCACTGGGACTACGGTTGTGATTTGTCATGACAAATACACTATATAATTAACAATTTAGAAATGTATCAATTCTGCATGCCAATAAAGCTATAATTGCAATGGCCTGTCAAAATGTTGACATGGAATTGCAAATCACAAACATACTTTGGAAGAAGCCCGCATGAGTAAGGTGCTGTGGTGTACAATGGTGCCCTCGCTACACTGCCACCAGCGGTGAACTTGCAAACTACCAACTTAAGGCCCGTCACAACAGCCACGATTCTGAGAGGCGACTCGGCACGACTGTTGGTGTCGACCGTGGTGACATTGGGTGATTTTGGGGTAAAAATTTCTGCGGTGTGCAGACGGACACACTGGTGACAGGTGTAGACATTTGAATTTGTAATGGAAAAAATTGTACGCCATAACATGCTGACCGAACCCTGCCAGTCGTATACTGCTCGGTGGCCATGGTAAAGAGACCTTAAACATACTGATAAAAAAGCAATATATGAACAAACAAATAGGAAAATCTTACTTCATATACAGCTGAGAGTAAGCACATATATTTCATATCATAATGGAAGCCATGCTCACCTCAGAGAGGCAAGCCAGTGGCCATCATATAATGTATTTACTGGTGGGATAGCACACCAAACCCCCGTCATGTTCCCGTCCCTCCCCTGCTTACCATGAATACAGTAAATTATACTCTCAATGCATGCAGTTTTCCTGTGGGCTAAATAAATGTAAAGCCCGCATCACCCATCTTTACCCCCGTCCTTCTTTCCTCTTCCCTCCTGTGCACATCCGTGGTGTGATGGATAGCGCGCCCAGCTACAAATCCGCTGGCCCTGGTTCAAATCCCGGCCAGGGCAGTCAGCGTGTAGCCTAGCCACCTATTCATATTTCCTTTCCGGGTTAGTCAATAAATGGGTACCTGGGGAAACCTGGGGAAGGTAACTGTGGTAACCCGGATGTCACAGTAGCCCTGTGTCCCGGGGTAGCGGGTTGTTACCCACTAGAGGCTCAAAGGGCTAATGCCACGGAGATAAGCACCGAGGCCACGCACAGCTTACCCTATGGCCCCATCTTTACCTTTCCCTCTTTCCTTATTCATAACAAGCCAACACAATTTTTTCTACACACATATCAAAGTCTTCGTACATTTATAAAAGACATACATATAACATTTCCCTCACAATTTTAGCATTTTCTAATTATTTAGCTAATTTTGACTTACTTCTATAAACATTGGATACCTAAATAACGAGGAAATAGAAATTAACTACAATCTTTTAAGAAATAATAATATGTACTCACCATTATCCCCGCTGCCCTGTGCACCTCCTCCTCCCTCCCTGTTAGTGTTGGACGGCATCTCATCAGCCCATTGAAAGAAGCGACACTCCTGACCTCCGACCTTGTTGCATATATAGAACTGCCGGCCTTTGTTGGGAGTGTCCTTCACCACTGTCAGCCTGTAATACACAATGCAAAGACATCTTAATATATATGCATGTGTTGTGTAACATAATGCTATGCTATGATAAATACTTTGATGGAATGTCTTAATAACAACAAGAAAGAAAACTAATAAAAAATTACAATACAGAAGAAATGTACAGAAAATAAAAAATGAAAGGAAAACACAATGGAAAGAAAGAGGAAGAAAGACAAAAAGGATTAACAGAGGAAAGAGAGAGAAGGATGGAAGGATGTAGGGAGGGCGTACAGAGAAGGAGATGGAAGGGAGGGAGTGGTAAAAAAAAAAATAACAATGAATGCGCCATTCTGTCATAGGTGTACAGGGATCTGGGATTTGCACCAAATGTCTATAAATCTGGGACATCAATTAAAATGATCATACGTGTTCCCTCAAATCTCACAAGAACAGGATTATTTAACTCCTTCACGCCCAGATCTTTCCTTTGCTATAAAAAGTTGTATGTTGTCGAGCCATAAAATTACGAAAAGTAACTGAATATACCAAATTAGTTAGTCAAAAAGGATACTAAACAGGTCATATCTATTAAATATTGCTTATATTCACTAAAAAGCGTCTAATGGTACCCAAATTACAATGGAAATTACGCTCTGGTCCTCAAGGGATTAACAATGACACTGAACTTTTAAACACTTTATCTAACACCTGACCTTATCTAACACTGACCCACCTTTTGGCAGGGTTCCCACATTGGCATTGGACATCTTCTTCTCCAGCAGTTTGAGTAGGACCTGAAAAAACAACACAAAACATGACAATAGAACAGAGAAACTTCTTAATTTAACTACGTATCTTAACCCCTTGAGACCCAGAACGTAATTTCCATTGAATTTGGCTACCTACCATTAGACAATTTTTAGTTAATATAAGCAATATTTTATAGATATAACCTGTTTAATATCCTTGTCCACTAACTAATTTGGTATATTTAGTTACTTTTCGTGATTTTATGGCTAACAACATACAATTTTTTATAGCAAAGGAAAGATCTGGGCGTGAAGGGGTTAATGTTACCATTCCTACAACTAAAGCTGGGATGCCTAAATGTGCATGGATATAACTAGCATGGAAAAATGGGCATGAGATAGGCGACATTATGCATGAAAGGAACCTGAATATGGTAACTATAAATATCTATAAAAAAAAAAAGAAATAAAAAAAAACTATAAAACTGAAAAAACTATATTATACCAGCGAGACATACTATAAGGGTGGGGTGAGGAAGACTTTATGATAGAGTCAAAGGAGTGAAATCAGGAGGCATTGCAAGGAGGAGAATGTGTAGCTATTGTTTTGAAAGATGGCCTATTGGGAGTGGTCAAAAGATCAAAAAGATAAATGCCAGGTTGATGAGGGAATATAAATAGGTAGGCAAGAGTTTTTAAGGTAGGGTAGAAATAATAGGTAGGAGAAATAGCAGATAAAGGGTAGGAGAAATGTAGGTCAATAGTAGGCAAGAGATTTTTAAGGCAAGGTAGCAGCAAGAGATCTTTAAGGCAAGATAGCAGCAAGAGATTTTTAAGGCAAGGTAGCAGCAAGAGATTTTTAAGGCAAGGTAGCAAGAGAGTTTTAAGGCAAGGTAGCAAGAGATTTTTAAGGCAAGGTAGCAGCAAGAGATCTTTAAGGCAAAGTAGCAGCAAGAGTTTTAAGGCAAGGTAGCAGCAAGAGAGTTTTAAGGCAAGGTAGCAGCGAGATTTTTAAGGCAAGGTAGCAGCAAGAGAGTTTTAAGGCAAGGTAGCAGCAAGAGAGTTTTAAGGCAAGGTAGCAAGAGAGTTTTAAGGCAAGGTAGCAGCAAGAGAGTTTTAAGGCAAGGTAGCACAGAGAGTTTTAAGGCAAGGTAGCAGCAAGAGAGTTTTAAGGCAAGGTAGCGCAAGAGAGTTTTAAGGCAAGGTACGCAAGAGAGTTTTAAGGCAAGGTAGCAGCAAGAGAGTTTTAAGGCAAGGTAAGCAGTAGCAAGAGAGTTTTAAGGCAAGGTAGCAGCAAGAGATTTTAAGGCAAGGTAGCAGCAAGAGAGTTTTAAGGCAAGGTAGCAGCAAGAGAGTTTTAAGGCAAGGTAGCAGCAAGAGAGTTTTAAGGCAAGGGTAGCAGCAAGAGAGTTTTAAGGCAAGGTAGCAGCAAGAGAGTTTTAAGGCAAGTAGCAGCAAGAGATTTTAAGGCAAGGTAGCAGCAAGAGAGTTTTAAGGCAAGGTAGCAGCAAGAGAGTTTTAAGGCAAGGTAGCAGCAAGAGTTTTAAGGCAAGGTAGCAGCAAGAGAGTTTTAAGGCAAGGTAGCAGCAAGATTAGGGAAGTACAGAGAGTTTTAAGGCAAGGTAGCAGCAAGAGAGTTTTAAGGCAAGGTAGCAGCAAGAGAGTTTTAAGGCAAGGTAGCAGCAAGAGATCTTTAAGGCAAGGTAGCAGCAGAGAGTTTTAAGGCAAGGTAGCAGCAAGAGATTTTAAGGCAAGGTAGCAGCAAGAGTTTTAAGGCAAGGTAGCAGCAAGAGAGTTTTAAGGCAAGGTAGCAGCAAGAGATTTTTAAGGCAAGGTAGCAGCAAGAGAGTTTTAAGGCAAGGTAGCAGCAAGAGAGTTTTAAGGCAAGGTAGCAGCAAGAGAGTTTTAAGGCAAGGTAGCAGCAAGAGAGTTTTAAGGCAAGGTAGCAGCAAGAGATTTTTAAGGCAAGGTAGCAGCAAGAGAGTTTTAAGGCAAGGTAGCAGCAAGAGATTTTTAAGGCAAGGTAGCAGCAAGAGAGTTTTAAGGCAAGGTAGCAGCAAGAGAGTTTTAAGGCAAGGTAGCAGCAAGAGAGTTTTAAGGCAAGGTAGCAGCAAGAGAGTTTTAAGGCAAGGTAGCAGCAAGAGATCTTTAAGGCAAGGTAGCAGCAAGAGATTTTTAAGGCAAGGTAGCAGCAAGAGATTTTAAGGCAAGGTAGCAGCAAGAGAGTTTTAAGGCAAGGTAGCAGCAAGAGTTTTAAGGCAAGGTAGCAGCAAGAGAGTTTTAAGGCAAGGTAGCAGCAAGAGATCTTTAAGGCAAGGTAGCAGCAAGAGATCTTTAAGGCAAGGTAGCAGTAAGAGATCTTTAAGGCAAGGTAGCAACAAGAGATTTTTAAGGCAAGGTAGCAGCAAGAGATTTTAAGGCAAGGTAGCAGCAAGAGATCTTTAAGGCAAGGTAGCAAGCAAGAGATTTTAAGGCAAGGTAGCAGCAAGAGATTTTAAGGCAAGGTAGCAGCAAGAGATTTTAAGGCAAGGTAGCAGTAAGAGATTTTTAAGGCAAGGTAGCAACAAGAGATCTTTAAGGCAAGGTAGCAACAAGAGATCTTTAAGGCAAGGTAGCAGCAAGAGATTTTTAAGGCAAGGTAGCAACAAGAGATTTTAAGGCAAGGTAGCACAAGAGTCTAAGGCAGGTACACAGAGATTTTTAAGGCAAGGTAGCAGCAAGAGATTTTAAGGCAAGGTAGCAGCAAGAGATCTTTAAGGCAAGGTAGCAGCAAGAGATTTTTAAGGCAAGGTAGCAGCAAGAGATTTTAAGGCAAGGTAGCAGCAAAGATTTTAAGGCAAGGTAGCAGCAAGAGATTTTTAAGGCAAGGTAGCAAGCAAGAGATTTTAAGGCAAGGTAGCAGCAAGAGTTTTAAGGCAAGGTAGCAGCAAGAGATTTTTAAGGCAAGGTAGCAACAAGAGATCTTTAAGGCAAGGTAGCAGCAAGAGATTTTTAAGGCAAGGTAGCAGCAAGAGATTTTTAAGGCAAGGTAGCAGCAAGAGATCTTTAAGGCAAGGTAGCAGCAAGAGATCTTTAAGGCAAAGTAGCAGCAAGAGATTTTTAAGGCAAGGTAGCAGCAAGAGATCTTTAAGGCAAAGTAGCAGCAAGAGATTTTTAAGGCAAGGTAGCAGCAAGAGATTTTTAAGGCAAGGTAGCAGCAAGAGATCTTTAAGGCAAGGTAGCAGCAAGAGATTTTTAAGGCAAGGTAGCAGCAAGAGATTTTTAAGGCAAGGTAGCAGCAAGAGATCTTTAAGGCAAGGTAGCAGCAAGAGATTTTTAAGGCAAGGTAGCAGCAAGAGATTTTTAAGGCAAGATAGCAAGATAATTTATATTGAGTAGAGAATACACCATTATGGCATACTTAAACTTAGGGCACATCATGGTCATGGCTTTTATAGCATGTTTTTTACCTGCAGGTCTTGATTGTGTCTGTGGTTTCTGCTGCCATCCCCTCCCAGCATCTCTGCCTCTGCCTCTGTCTCTGTCTCTGTCTCTGTCTCTAGTCACACCACTGTCATCGTCCGCCCACAGAAAGAAGTTACAGCTGTTCTGGAAGTCGGCACAGCGGTAAAATTGTCTCCCTGTAATGCAAAAGGGAGCACATAAATACATATATAGAGTACTAGTAGCATTCCCCATTCCACTTTCAAAAGAATAATGTTTTTCATATTTATATCTTACTCAAATTTTTTTCATATCTATATCTTAAACTCATATAATTCCTTTTCAACACAGCTCTAAATGGCTCATCAAACATACAAATGACCATAAAGATGATTAGAACACAAACATAAAATCATTGAAAAACAAACATCATTCGACATATTCAAAATTTGGTATAAATGGGTTTGTTATATTGAGGCCTTACTGTATATATGTGTATAAATTGATAACTCTTTTCATATCTGTGTGAGGAAAACCCTTGCAAGCTACAAGAAGCATACAACATGTAGGCCTTTCACCTGTGTTGGGTCCATTCCTGGTTGTTAGGAGCACTGCCTCTCTGTTGTTATCACAGGCGCACGTGATGCTGCTCTGGCCTGGCTGTGTGCTGCCGTCCGTCCTGCTCCTGGATGACCCATACCCTGAGTCTGCCCGGGTGGACGTGACAAGGCCGCTGCCCCGGCTGCTGCCTGAAGCCTGACTCTGGCTGGACGCGTTGCCGGACCAACTGCTTGTAGAGGCAGACACATTGCTCCTCTGTTGGCTGCTGCTGGAGGCTGGAGACTCGGTGAAGTAGCTATTGATACTTGCATTCCCTGAGGCTCTACCTCTACCCCTGCCTGGCCCTGGCCTGCCCCTGCCACTTCTTGGCCCTGGCCCTCCTCCACCATTGCCTGGTCCTGGCCTGCCTCCACCATTGCCTGGCCAGCCTCCACCATTGCCTGGCCCTGGCCAGCCTCCACCATTGCCTGGCCCTGGCCTGCCTCCACCATTGCCTGGCCCTGGCCTGCCTCCACCATTGCCCGGGCCTGGCCTGCCTCCACCATTGCCCGGCCCTGGCCTGCCTCCACCATTGCCCGGCCCTGGCCTGCCATTGCCCGGCCCTGGCCTGCCTCCATTGTTTGGTTGCATAAAGTTCTTCAAAGACTTGAACTGCAGCATGTCATACAACTCCTCATCACATCCCCCGACGCAGGTGATGCAGGGATTGCGCACGGACCAAACGTAGGTGTTGGGTTTGAGCTTAAGCTCAAGCTTTTTTGGTGATCCCTGACACTATTAAGAAAGAATAAAACAGAACACAATCAATCAAACTAGAGATAAAAACAAAGCTAATAGATATCTTATATGGAAACATTGCAATTGTGATGAGCGAGGTCTTTTTAGCTTTACCAAATCATATCAGTCAGATGGACAAATAGACGACAGACAGAATTTTCACAAGAAAGCGTACAGTTAAGTACCCACCTGTGTACACGTGTCCTGCAGCGTCGTCACGCCCTTGACGTCACTGGGGAACCAGACGGCCACCCGGCAGTGAGGGAAGCCCTGGCAGGAGATGAAGAAGCCCCCGCCCTGCTTCTCCTTCAGCACCATGTCACTCCCACAGGCCGGGCACTTGCACACCTGCAGGAAAGACCTCCGTCACATATTGACTATACACTGATTTTTTTAAGGAGGCGAAAAATCCTGACCCCTTGTTGCTTACTGACTGATATTTGATGCCAGGAGAAGGCATATACGAGAGGACATATGGAGAGCAGATACCAGCTTACACTTAAAATAAGGAAGCATTCTGAGGGAGGTGTAGAGCAGAGGTTCTCAAACTTTTTGGCCTGCGACCCCTCCAAATAACTTTGAAAGGCTTGCGACCCCCCCCCCCCCACCCTTACCAAAGCATTTCTGACAATCTGACACATTTACATTCTTTGTCTTTTATTTTTCTCTCTCTTACACACACACACACAAACACACACACACACAAACACACACAAACACACACACATAGGTAGAGTCGTATTGCTCCGTATCATAACATTCTAAGTATTATATTTTTGGTAAAACATTATGAATACTTAAATGATACCGTAATCGGTGCAATCTATATCCTATATTCTTGCTTTATACGCATCAAAAAAATTAGTCTAACCTTAATAAAGTTCAGACTTGTGATGTGGATTTGTAATGCATTAACAGGGTCGGGCACCAATGATACAATTAGCCTACGTGTGTATAGCTACTGGACGTGTGAGCGTGGCGGCGGTGAGGGCTTGGCGGAGAGGGGAGGGAGGACAAAGGATCAACTCTTTTCTCAGAGTCAGATTATGTAACTACTTTTTTATTAGCAATATATTAAACCCTAGGAAGGTATAATCATTGTTTTGTTTTATACTGATAATATATATAAAATAATAATAATAAATTATGAATATTGTGCATTTTGCACATTCTAGAAATCTCGCGACCCCTCGAGGGGCCGCGACCCCCAGTTTGAGAACCCCTGGTGTAGAGGACTCACGTTAGTGAATTGGGGCGTGTCGGGAATGGCCGCATCATCACCGAGAGCTTGAGGCCTTTCCTCCAAATACTTGCCCATAGCAGTGTCCATCTTGAGTGCCTGACAGGGAAACAACATTTTGTCAATAGATCATGACAAAGCAGTTACTCATTGCACACACACAAATGGTAGGAGTAGACAACATAAACAATCAGCACAACAACAACAATCTTACCTGAGGCATGGAGGCCTCAAATATATTGCGGTACAGCTCAACCTGTTGCCGCAGCACATCTTGGGGATCCTTGGTGCCTTCACAGATCCTGAGAGGCAGAGACAAGGTTAGGGGATACGAAACACATAATAATAAACTATAATAATTATATATTAATATAATAAACTATGATAATGTCTCACTCTTTGAGGTCAGCCTCCAGCTGTGCGCGCAGGTCTGGCTTGGACATCTGGAAGCCCATGTCGTCGTAGCCGTCCACTAAGCCAAGGCCGATCTTGCCCGGCAGGAAGTGGTTGTTCTCCAGGCCGGCATAGTTACGCGTCTTGATCTTCTCAATGTGTTCAGCGTGAGTGGCGTCAGTGCCTGGCGTTTAGGGAAAATTATGAGTATGTATAAGAAAAGTATAAGAGTATAAAAGAAATTAAAGAAAAGAAAAGAAAAGAAAAGAACAAAAAGAAAAAAATGTATAAGAAATATCTAATAGTCTGACAAGATTTGCCTTACAAATTAATATGATATTTCAATCTGGGTTTTGGCAGAATAAACCAAACAACAAATGGGACAAATCAGTGTCATCTAATCTTAAGTCAGCCCTAAAGTTTACTCAATTCTCCATTTACACTTTGAAATAATATGATGTGACTAACTGCTAAGTATCCAAAAATCAAGGTTTTACGTCTTTATTCAACTTTTGAGGAAAATTAATCAATAGCAGCTGATCACAAGTTTACTTCATGGTAAAAAAAAATCTGCAATATATGCCAAATTCTTGATAAATTCTAAGGTTGGATAAAACAATAGGGTAGAAATTTTCGAGATAACAAATTCTAAATATTTTGCTACTACCAAAAAAATAAATATGTATATAATAATAATAATAAAAAAACTCCTATAAAAAAGACAATTCCAGCTCTCATCACAAAGTCAACAAGCTACACATGAGTCACGGGTCTCCCTCCCTTCACTCCCAATGTCATTTCTTTTTCTTCCTTCTCATAGTTGACTTTCTCTTTTTTCTTCTTTCTCTTCCTCCTCCTCCTCCTCCTCCTCCACTTTCTTCTCATATAATTATTTCTTGCCTCCTCCTCTCTTCCACGTTCTTCTCTAATAATTCTTTTCTCCACCTCTTCTTCCTCGTTCTCCTCCTCTTCTTCCTCGTTCTCAGCCTCTTCTTCCTCGTTCTCCGCCTCTTCTTCCTCGTTCTCCGCCTCTTCTTCCTCGTTCTCCTCCTCTTCTTCCTCGTTCTCAGCCTCTTCTTCCTCGTTCTCCGCCTCTTCTTCCTCGTTCTCCTCCTCTTCTTCCTCGTTCTCAGCCTCTTCTTCCTCGTTCTCAGCCTCTTCTTCCTCGTTCTCAGCCTCTTCTTCCTCGTTCTCCGCCTCTTCTTCCTCGTTCTCAGCCTCTTCTTCCTCGTTCTCAGCCTCTTCTTCCTCGTTCTCCGCCTCTTCTTCCTCGTTCTCAGCCTCTTCTTCCTCGTTCTCAGCCTCTTCTTCCTCGTTCTCAGCCTCTTCTTCCTCGTTCTCAGCCTCTTCTTCCTCGTTCTCAGCCTCTTCTTCCTCGTTCTCCTCCTCTTCTTCCTCGTTCTCAGCCTTTTCTTCCTCGTTCTCAGCCTCTTCTTCCTCGTTCTCAGCCTCTTCTTCCTCGTTCTCAGCCTCTTCTTCCTCGTTCTCAGCCTCTTCTTCCTCGTTCTCCGCCTCTTCTTCCTCGTTCTCAGCCTCTTCTTCCTCGTTCTCAGCCTCTTCTTCCTCGTTCTCAGCCTCTTCTTCCTCGTTCTCAGCCTCTTCTTCCTCGTTCTCCTCCTCTTCTTCCTCGTTCTCAGCCTTTTCTTCCTCGTTCTCAGCCTCTTCTTCCTCGTTCTCAGCCTCTTCTTCCTCGTTCTCAGCCTCTTCTTCCTCGTTCTCAGCCTCTTCTTCCTCGTTCTCCGCCTCTTCTTCCTCGTTCTCCTCCTCTTCTTCCTCGTTCTCAGCCTCTTCTTCCTCGTTCTCAGCCTCTTCTTCCTCGTTCTCAGCCTCTTCTTCCTCGTTCTCAGCCTTTTCTTCCTCGTTCTCAGCCTCTTCTTCCCTCTTTTTACTGATCTTATTTCAAGCCTTTTATTTATTTTTTATCTTCTTATTGTTATATGCATTTCTGTCCTCTGGTATGCCATCTTACTTTTTCCAATACTACCAATTCCAATGATACCAATAAAATATATATATATACTTTTTTTTACATCACAAAGGACTGGCCAAGGGAACAACAAAAAGTGATTGCACAAAGCCCGTTTAATTGGCAGTCCCTATAAAGAAGACAGTAAGAGAATAAAGAAGGGGGGGGGGGGGGGGCAATTTAGTTCGGAAGGTGTCTTGTCACTCCTCCCTTGAAAAGATTTAAGTCGTAGGTAGGTGGAAAAATAGAAACTGCTCTAACCTGTCTACTGAGTCTATTCCAATCATCACCATATCTGTGAACCAGTTTTTCCCTATTACGGGTCTATCTCCCTTCACACCCTTAATGCTCACCTATGCCGTTCAAGCCTTTTATATATTTTTTATCTTCTTATTGTTATATGCATTTTTGTCCTCTGGTTTATTTATTAGTGTTTAATTAATAGTAGTGTATATAAGTGCTTTGCAAATTTTTACTCATAGGTTTCTTAAGTATTTATGACAATGGGGTTCAAGAGAGTTTTGCTGCTTTAGGCTCTGAAGGGTATAATTTCAGGTGTGCTGTGTTTCCAGTAAATTAGTGCTTTGCAACTTTTTACTTATAGCTTTCTTAACCCCTTCACGCCCAGATCTTTCCTTTGCTATATAAAATTGTCTGTTGTTATCTAATTATTATTATTATTATCAATCTAATGCTCACCTATGCCGTGCTTCTCCATGAGGGTGATGAGATCGGCCTCAGTCAGTAATGGCGGGGCAGACGTTGCCCCGCTCACAATCTCCAGTGACGAGGGCTGGAACCGCTGGCCCTGCTCGTAGTTGGGGATCACCTTGCCACTCCAGTTCTCATAGGGATACACGTCCAAGTAGTTCCTCTCCAGGATGACGAGACCGCTGGCATGGAACTGTGAGAATATATAACACAAGTCTGCAAAGGGCATGGGTTTAACATAAGAACATAAGAAAATAAGGAAGCTACAAGAGGCTGTGAGACCTACACAAGGTAGTTCCTGTTACTTAACACTACCTACATCCACCTTTCATCCCCATCCATGAATTTATCTAGCCTCCTTTTAAAGCTCTCTAATGACTCCGCACTAACTACCTGTCTACTTTAGTTCAGTAGCTTGTACAGACTTGAACCCTAATGTCATAAATACTTAAGAAAGCTATAAGTGAAAAGTTGTAAGGCACTAGCAGTCTATGTACAGCAGTGTCTATATTGCCCACATGTTTATATTATTTTTTATTTGTTTTAGTACTTAAGTTAATTCCCTCATGTCTGTATATTAGGTTTTTTTTTTTTCCCCTGTGTGCCTTCGGGTGAAAATTAAATTATTGTTATTATTATTACTAATATACTGGAAACACAGCACACCTGAAATGCTACCTTTTAGACTTTAACCCCTTCACGACCAGATCTTTCCATTGCCATATAAAATTGTCTGTTGTTAGCTATAAAATTACGAAAAGTAACTGAATATACCAAATTAGCTAGTGGATAAGGATACTAAATAGGACATATCTATAAAATATTGCTTATATTAATTAAAATCGTCTAATGGTAGCCAAATTATAATAGAAATTACGGTCTGGGTCTCAAGGGGAGCACAACACTCACCCCTTCCCCGGCCATGGCCATGTCCACCACAGTCTCACTGCCCCGGGCGTCGTCACTCAGACAGGCCAGGAAGTGCCGCACCACCAACTCATACACGGCCTTCTCTGCCCCGGCCAGGCTGTTGCTGTACTTGGTGGGGTGGATGGGGGGATGCGCCTTGTCCGTGTTCTTGCCCTGACGAGGGTTGGGTCCCCGCTCAAGCACAGTGGACGCAAATCCTGACAAACAACAGTGAAGTGTAAATTTCCTCTAAAGAACAATGGAGTGTAAATTTCCTCTAAAGAACAATGGAGTGTAAATTTCCTCTAAAGAACAATGGAGTGTAAATTTCCTCTAAAGAACAATGGAGTGTAAATTTCCTCTAAAGAACAATGGAGTGTAAATTTCCTCTAAAGAACAATGGAGTGTAAATTTCCTCTAAAGAACAATAGAGTGTAAATTTCCTCTAAAGAACAATAGTGTAAATTTCCTCTAAAGAACAATGGAGTGTAAATTTCCTCTAAAGAACAATGGAGTGTAAATTTCCTCTAAAGAACAATGGAGTGTAAATTTCCTCTAAAGAACAATGGAGTGTAAATTTCCTCTAAAGAACAATAGAGTGTAAATTTCCTCTAAAGAACAATGGAGTGTAAATTTCCTCTAAAGAACAATGGAGTGTAAATTTCCTCTAAAGAACAATAGAGTGTAAATTTCCTCTAAAGAACAATAGAGTGTAAATTTCCTCTAAAGAACAATAGAGTGTAAATTTCCGCCAAAGAACAATGGAGTGTAAATTTCCGCCAAAGAACAATGGAGTGTAAATTTCCGCCAAAGAACAATGGAGTGTAAATTTCCGCCAAAGAACAATGGAGTGTAAATTTCCTCTAAAGAACAATGGAGTGTAAATTTCCTCTAAAGAACAATGGAGTGTAAATTTCCTCTAAAGAACAATGGAGTGTAAATTTCCTCTAAAGAACAATGGAGTGTAAATTTCCTCTAAAGAACAATGGAGTGTAAATTCCTCTAAAGAACAATGGAGTGTAAATTTCCTCTAAAGAACAATAGAGTGTAAATTTCCTCTAAGAAACAATAGTGTAAAATTTCCTCTAAAGAACAATGGAGTGTAAATTTCCTCTAAAGAACAATGGAGTGTAAATTTCCTCTAAAGAACAATGGAGTGTAAATTTCCTCTAAAGAACAATGGAGTGTAAATTTCCTCTAAAGAACAATAGAGTGTAAATTTCCTCTAAAGAACAATAGTGTAAATTTCCTCTAAAGAACAATAGTGTAAATTTCCTCTAAAGAACAATGGAGTGTAAATTTCCTCTAAAGAACAATAGAGTGTAAATTTCCTCTAAAGAACAATGGAGTGTAAATTTCCTCTAAAGAACAATAGTGTAAATTTCCTCTAAAGAACAATGGAGTGTAAATTTCCTCTAAAGAAAAAATGGAGTGTAAATTTCCGCCAAGAACAATGGAGTGTAAATTCCTCTAAAGAACAACGGAGTGTAAATTTCCTCTAAAGAACAATGGAGTGTAAATTTCCGCCAAAGAACAATGGAGTGTAAATTTCCTCTAAAGAACAATGGAGTGTAAATTTCCTCTAAAGAACAATAGAGTGTAAATTTCCTCTAAAGAACAATGGAGTGTAAATTTCCTCTAAAGAACAATGGAGTGTAAATTTCCTCTAAAGAACAATAGTGTAAATTTCCTCTAAAGAACAATGGAGTGTAAATTTCCTCTAAAGAACAATAGAGTGTAAATTTCCTCTAAAGAACAATAGAGTGTACATTTCCTCTAAAGAACAATAGTGTAAATTTCCTCTAAAGAACAATGGAGTGTAAATTTCCTCTAAAGAACAATGGAGTGTAAATTTCCTCTAAAGAACAATAGAGTGTAAATTTCCGCCAAAGAACAATAGTGTAAATTTCCGCCAAAAAACAATGGAGTGTAAATTTCGGCCACAAATGTAAAGGAAAGGGATTTTAAAGTTTGGAATTAAAAAACAAAAGTTGAGAAAATATTCATTCCATGCACATTTTTCCCTGTATGCCTTCGGGTGAAAATAAAATAATAATTATCATTATAATTATATTATAAAACACATTTCAAAATCAAACATGAAACACTGCAGGTACGTAATCATGTATACGTAATATGATATTAACCCCTTCACTGCGGCTGGTACAAATACGGTCTCTCAGCTATCTTAGGGTTCACTGCGGCTGGTACATATAGGGTTTCTGCATTTAAACTCCGCACTCAATGATATTATGGGTAAATATTCGCTGTGATAGGCTTGTATGGCAACAGTGTCAAGTGTTGCAATATAATAGAACCTCTTTTTCTGCTTGAGTGAGTTAGTATGACTAATAAGGTCAAGCGGTACAGTACGACGTGTCGACGCTGCCGCGCCCTCTACTTCAATGGCGAGGCTAAATAGTCAAGATATTCAACATATTCTTGATGGATATAAGATAGAAGTATGAATGAATGAATGAATGCATGAATGAAGCATTTATGTACCAAAATAAGCTGTGTTATGTTGAGTAGTAAGTAGTTTCATTGTGCGTCTGGCAGCACGGTCACGGCCCTGTTGCTGCACTTTGACGTAACTCTTCACTTAGCTGGTAGCCTCCACCAAGACCAAACATAGATTTTCTGACATGGAATGAGCATCCTATTCATTTAGGCACTTTAAAATATGATCAGTAATTATTTTATATTTTAATTAAACCTGCCGCACAGGGGGGTAGGCCTATGAATTTGATATCCGCAGTGAAGGGGTTAAAAAGAAAACTTAGTGCGGTACAAAGGTCGAGTGTTACAGTATTGAGTTTCTTGGAAAATATACATCGTAGCTTAGCAGTTATTGGAATATAAAAGTACAAAAAACAATATAAAGGTAACTATATGGGGAGCTCTATCTTTCTCACACTAAAATAGACGTGTTTTAAAGATATTTGGCAGTGGCATCTTTCACCGCCGCGAGGGAAAACGGTGCCTGGGTTTCTTTTCTTTTTTTAATATATATGAAGAAAAAAAGTACAAAATATAAAAATGAAGTACAGTAGGTCATTATCATATATCATGTTTTTGTCTGTATGCCTCCGGGCGAGAATAAAATTATTATTGTTATTATTATTATTATTATATATTTTTTTTTTTTTGAGGGGGTGGTGGGGGGGGGGGTTTCAATATTATGTCTTTGTCAGTGGTAAGATTATTCAAACTCACCTCCTCAACAGTGCCTGGGTTTCAAAAAAAAAAAAAAAAAAAAAAAAAAAAGAAGTTAAAAAGATATAAATGAAGTAGGTAATTATTTAAGATTTATTTTTTGGGTGGGGGTGGGGGGGGGTCAATATTATGTGTTTGCGGGGGGGGGGTCAATATTATGTGTTTGCGGGGGGGGGTCAATATTATGTGTTTGCGGGGGGGGGTCAATATTATGTGTTTGCGGGGGGGGGTCAATATTATGTGTTTGCGGGGGGGGTCAATATTATGTGTTTGCGGGGGGGGGTCAAATTATGTGTTTGCGGGGGGGGGTCAATATTATGTGTTTGGGGGGGGGGGTCAATATTATGTGTTTGCGGGGGGGGGTCAATATTATGTGTTTGCGGGGGGGGGTTCAATATTATGTGTTTGCGGGGGGGGTTCAATATTATGTGTTTGCGGGGGGGGGTTCAATATTATGTGTTTGCGGGGGGGGGTCAATATTATGTGTTTGCGGGGGGGGGTCAATATTATGTGTTTGCGGGGGGGGGTCAATATTATGTGTTTGCGGGGGGGGGTCAATATTATGTGTTTGCGGGGGGGGGTCAATATTATGTGTTTGCGGGGGGGGGGTTCAATATTATGTGTTTGCGGGGGGGGGTTCAATATTATGTGTTTGCGGGGGGGGTCAATATTATGTGTTTGCGGGGGGGGGTTCAATATTATGTGTTTGCGGGGGGGGGTTCAATATTATGTGTTTGCGGGGGGGGTCAATATTATGTGTTTGCGGGGGGGGGGTTCAATATTATGTGTTTGCGGGGGGGGGTTCAATATTATGTGTTTGCGGGGGGGGGGTTCAATATTATGTGTTTGCGGGGGGGGTTTCAATATTATGTGTTTGCGGGGGGGGGTTCAATATTATGTGTTTGCGGGGGGGGTTCAATATTATGTGTTTGTCATATAAGAACATAAGAACATAAGGAAGCTACAAGAGGCTGTGAGACCTACACGTGGAAATTCTTGTTACTTAACACTACCTACACCCAACTTTCATCCCCGTCCATGAAATCGTCTAGTCTCCTTTTAAAACTCCCTATTGACTCTGCACTAACTACCTGACGACTGAGTCCATTCCAATCATTTACCACGCTATTTATGAATCAGTTTTTCCCTATTTCTTTTTTCAAGATGATTCACACTCACCGCCCCAGTTTGGGTCTGGTGTCTGCATCTCCACCAAGGGCGCAAGTTCAAGCTCGGGAGGGAATATGTTTGTCTCTGTGCGCGGGTAGCTGATGAAGCCATTGGTGTACAGCTTCTCCGCCACCTTCATCACCTCCTTCACATTCATCCTCAGCTTACGGCTACCCAGCTTCTCCAGTTCCTGTGCAAGGTTTGTGATTGAATGCAACAATTCTTCAGGAAAACAGCAAAGGCAACTCTTCTTCCTGGGAGGAAGAGTTGCCTTCACTTATCAGAAAAACTTGAATTTCATACATAACCTTTTATAAAATGTATATTTTTTTGTAAATTAATTAAATTGTATTATCATTTTGTATATACCAGGTGTATAAAATGCAAGTCACATAAGTTATATTAGATACTTATGTAAACACCATACTCTGGGATTTGTGCTTTCTGCACGTTTGGGAGAAAACTTCCATGTATGAAGAAAAAAAAGTTTAGTTTTGTTCAATTTTGTGTTAGTGTTTTTCTTAGTAGCCTCCTCATAATTGCAGGATATGAATACAGTAGTTAGTGGTCCCTAGTTACCACAGTGTCGAGGGGCTGCGGCCGCCACTTGCTCTTTGGCTTGGTGGTGACCTTGGTGATGGCGGCCTCGGGGTTCTGCTGGCACACGTCAAACAGCGCCTCGCACGCCTCCTTGTGGAACAGCCGCTTCCGTTGCCACGTGAATTCCGTCTCGATGTCGTCACGAATGTGTGTCACTGCAAAGAGAAATGCAAATGATTTATAAACAGTACCTATAGTTGTTGTTGTTTTTTTACCAGGCAAAAATTCCATTCTATCTAAACCTCTTGAGACCCAGAGCGTAATTTCCATTGTAATTTGGGTACCATTAGACAATTTTTAATGAATATAAGTAATATTTTATAGATATGACCTGTTTAGTATCCTTGTCGACTAACTAATTTGGTATATTAAGTTACTTTTTCGTAATTTTATGGCTAACAACAGACAATTTTATATAGCAAAGCAAAGATCTGGGCGTTAAGGTCTTATGCTTAAAATTATGCCTATAATATGGTGATAATATGGTTAACTATGATAAAATACAGCTGAAATTTAGAAGAACTGTAGTATTCCCTTCTCCTGGCATCAAATATCAGTCAGTAAGCAGCAAGGGGTCGGGATTTTTCACCTCGTTAAAAAAAACCAGTGCCTAGTGAAATATCATACTATTGACATATCTATCCTATCTATTGATCTCTATTCCACAAGGACTCTAATACAATAACACAGCCATAAAGTTCACTGCATATAAACACTACAGGAAGGGAGTCAGCTTTAAGGCTTGGTATCTTTTTTTTCTGGTACAGATTTTTAAAGCAACTAAGCTAAATCTGATATAATCTACTCTACTCTAAAAGAATACTTATAACAAGAGACTGCTCCTCATCTCACGGTACCTTACAAGTATACTATGGTATTAACCCCTTCACGTCCAGATCTTTCCTTGGCTATAAAAAATTGTATGTTGTCAAGTCATAAAATCACGAAAAGTAACTGAATATACCAAATTAGCTAGTTGACAAGGATACTAAGCAGGTCGTATCTATAAAATATTGCTTATAGTCGATAAAAATAGTCTAATGGTACACAAATTACAATGGATATTACGTTCTGGGTCTCAAGGGGTTAAATATGAAAGATGTCAGCACTCACCTTTCAACTTCCAAAACTGTTCAGAGACAAAGTTCTCAATAGCCTTGAACCTTTCAATGACGAAGCCCAGTGTGGGGAACTGGCAGGACCCGTAGCTGAGGATTGTGTCAGCAAGGGTCTCAGGAAAGATCTTTTTCAAGCGCAGAGTCTGAAACCGGGTGAAAGCTGCGCCTGAATGGAGAAACACAAGTCCTTGAATAATAGTTAACTACATAATTAGTCAACTCTTACAGAACAGCAGCAACAAAATGATACGTACCCCCGAAAAATCTCTTTAGATAGATTCTGGTGATGATTGCACTAAAATGTCAAATAATTTTACTGTACACAATCCAATGTTTAAGGCGATTGACTGACCACCATGACTTGAGGATTTCAAAAATAAAAAGTAGGTTTTAGTATATTTCCTAGACCATATGACAAAATTTCACCACACAAAAACTCAAATAAAGGAATTATAGCTTATTTTGTGAGCTGCTTTCACCGAACTGACAGCCTTAGTTAGCATCAAGTAGTTTGCCAGGGGTTTGTACAATTTGTATATTTGTACAACCCAAAAATGTGAATTTCCAAAAACTATAAACACACAAAACCTCGATTTCCGGATAAACGGATTTGCCCGGGCAAAATCCGAGGTCCGGGGATATGTCAATCTCGGGCATTTTTTTTTTTTTTTTTTTTTTCCCGTTGAAATGCCTGGTCCGTTCGTAAATTGACCAAGTTGTCCCGGGGGTCCGAGCGTCTCTGTCACCCCCTGGTCAGTGTCCGCGCCTCCCGCCAGGTGGCAGCATGCTCAGCGGTCGTATTGTTTACATTTGGGCACACAACATTCATGGTTCACCTGCACAGCCTCCGTCAGTCACCTGACTCCCACTGCCCCTGGTGCGAGAACATTTCTGAGACTATTGAACACTTTCTGCTGCCTCCCGCCAGGTGGCAGCATGCTCAAGCGGTCGTATTGTTTACATTTGGGCACACGACACTCACGGTTCACCTGCACAGCCTCCGTTAGTCCCCTGACCCCCACTGCCCCTGGTCAGGAACGTCTCTTTAGACTATTTTAACACTTTCTGCTGCCTCCGCCAGGTGGCTGCATGCTCAGGGACGTAAAAGGGCCGCGGCGGGGTAGTTGATATTGTCGGTTGCCGGACAGTAAATACTAGAGTAGGATAAACGTCCGGGTGGGGGGTAATGGCATCGACTTTTTTTTTTTCTTTCTTTTTTTTTCGTGCGATTCCCGGACCAGTGATCCCCCCCTATTTGTCCGGGAAATCGAGGTTTGTGTGTATATATTTTTTTTCTTTTTAAAGTAACCCTTTTTTCCAAGTTATTTGAATTCAGGCAAAATTTATATCTAAAAAAAACTAAGGATTTTTTTTATAGTCATTCCAGGGAATGGGATACGGCAAATAGTCATTAATTTCTTTCTCTATAATATCATGGGTATTAGTAGTATAAGATTAGGCTGTTTTTCTGTACAGAAAAGATTAGTGGGTTGATATCCTGTTGTATTAACCTTAATTTCTTAAACCTACAAGATAATCACAAAAAATTGGAAAATTGTGTTCTTCTCTATTATATATTGTGATGGTGGCCTTTAGTACTCACCAATCCGCAGGGTCCAGCTAAATGGTACTTCACAGCACTGTTCTGCCTCTCGTCGGGGTGGCCTAGCGTCTGCAGTGCTCGCTGGATGGATTGGAAAGTGATCTAAAAAACTTTTCTCTGAAAATAAAGTAAAATAAACAGAACGATTTCCATTGTAATATTGCTATCATTAGACTTTTTCAGAATGTAATTAATATTCTAAGATATAACCTGTTTAGTGTCCTTTTCCCCTAGCTTTTGGTATATTAACCCTTGAGACCCAGAGCGTTAATTTCCATTGTAATTGGGTTTCCATTAGACAATTTTAGTGAATATAAGCAAATAATTTTTAGATATAACTGTTGATTTT
>JACEEZ010006177.1:147500-197320 GCA_016584305.1 Chionoecetes opilio | reverse complement strand
GGGAGAGAATTAAACCACAGTGAAACCAAGCCTTCACATTACATGGATAAATTCATGACTTGTACAGTCAACCTGCGCTATTTTCCTACCGCCTCTGACACTTCAAGACCCCTAATTTCGAGGTCCATGCACGACATATGCCAACTACCACTGACAGGAGCAGTCATTGGCTGAGATTCTTGTGACTTAAGTTAATAAGGTCCGCCTCCTGCCCTCTCCCCCACCTCTCACCCTCTCTCTCTCTCCTCTCTCCATCCTCTCTCCCATTCCTCTCTCTCTCTCTCTCTCTCTTCTCTCTCTCTCTCTCTCTCTCTCTCTCTCTCTCTCTGTAGCCTACATTTAATGAGTAACAAAGGAAATAAGTATGTCTTCCAACATGTCATCAAAAACATTCACGGTTCCGTTATAATCGATATATTAGATATTTCAATTCAATTTTTGTGCTGGAGGAAAGAGACAAAAAAAAAAAAGTCAGGTGACAGTGTGACTTCTCCACCATCCCTTGGGAGTTGGGCACACCCTCACCACGAGACCACCATCCCTTGGGAGTGGGCCCACCCTCCCCCCCCCCTCACCCACGAGACTCGTCTTCATCTCCTCCAGACTCTCTCTCTACTCTCCTCTCTCTCTCTCTCTCTTTTCTCCTTCTCTCTCTCGTCTCTCTCTCTCTCTCTCTTCTCACTCTCTCTCCTCTCTCTCTCTCTCTTCTTCTTTCTCTTTCTCTCTCTCTCTCTCTCTCTCTCTCTCCTCTCTCTCTCTCTCTCTCTTTCTTTTCTCTCTTCCTCTCATCTCTCTTCTCTCTCTCTTTCTCTCTCATCTCTCTTCTCTCTGTTTTTTTTCTTCTCTATGTTCTCTCTCTCTCTCTTTCTCTACTCCTCTCTCTCTGTTCTCTCTCTCTCTCTCTCTCTCTCTCTATCTCTCTCTCTCTCTCTCTCTCTCTCTCTCTCTCTCTCTCTCTCTCTCTCTCTCTCTCTCTCTCTCCTCTCTCTCTCTCTCTCTCTTCTCTCTCTCTCTCTCTCTCTTCTCTCCTCTCTCTCTCTCGCTCTCTCTCTCTCTCTCTCTCTCTCTCTCTCTCTCTCTCTCTCTCTGCTTGACACCCAAGATAAAGCTTATAAAAATGCATTGGAGGTGTTCATGACACAGATAAATGGAAAGCTTCAAGCACTGCAGTCAACAGTTAGTGATCTAACTACAAGTCTCGAATTCACTCAGAAGGAAGTAGAAGATCTCAAGACTGAAGTGAAGCGGCTCGAGCATGAGAAGGAGGACAATAAAGCAATCATCAAGACTCTAACAGGTGATATTCAAGTAACGACAAAATCAAACAAAGATCTTGAATACTGTTGTAACTACCAGGAAGATTACAACAGAAGAAACAACCTGCAAATAATAGGACTCGAAGAGCTTCACGGTGGCGAAACCTGGGAACAAACTGCCAAACAAGTATCGAAGCTACTCCAAGACAAACTTCAATTTCCAGACATTCACCTTGAACGAGCCCATCGTACAGGACAATTCAACACCAGCCGTCATCGCCCAATTATTGCTCGTTTCCAGCGATATTGTGATCGAGATGCTGTGTTGAGGAATGCTGCGAAGCTTCGAGGGACTCGAATCTTCATAAACGAAGATTTGTGCCCTGCTTCGCAACAAAAACGCAAGGATCAACTACCACTTCTCAAACAAGCAAGGGCCAATGGTAAACTTGCGTACTTCAGATACACCAAACTAGTCATCAAAGACAAGCAAGATACGCCGGGCAATGCTGTGAGGGGCCGGGACGCTGCCGCAGGTGGGGTCATCGGTTCCAGTGCTGGTCTGAACGTCGTCGGTGATACTGGTGCTAATCGGGCTGCTGCCGTCGCGATGAGTGTTGCTACTGACGCTGGGGTTGCTGCTCTCGGAACTGGAGCGTTACCTGCTTCGACTCTGAGTGCTGCTGGTGGGGACGCACTTGCTGGTGCTTATGCTTTGCTGCCGGCCGGTGATGAAGGGCCAGAATGTTCTGTTCCTGCAGCAGGCCGAGTTGCTATCCGCCGTTACGCAAAAGCCAACGCAAAGAAACACTAGAAGTGGAGCACCCAAAGCGAAAAAGTAATGGTCCGGTAAGACACTTAAACGTCAGACATATGTAAGTAGTTAAATTGCCTCAACAATGTCAATAGACCAAATACTTCTACCATTTTGTGAATTAAATGATACAGAATTAATCAATACCTTAAATGTAGAAAAAAGAGCATAGATTTCCATAAAAGTGTTATACAAAATCTTACATTTCACCCATTTACATTTCAATGATGATGGGGACTGCTTTAGATAACTATCTTGCTTCCCATGGCTTGAAAGAGCTGGTATGTAAACTATTATTTTTGTGATGATTTTGAGGTTAAATGACAAACTTATACCTTCCAATATACATTTGTTATCATATAAACATTAGTAGTTTACCACTCCATTTAGATACCTTCAGTGACCAATGTCTTCATGCAATTGATAATATAATAGATATCCTTGGTTTTTGTGAAAACACGCTTAAATGACGAGATCTTTTCACTATACTATTTAAATGGTTTATAATACATATTTCAATAACAAATCTACTAAAGGCGGTGGCGTGGCCTTATATATTAAGAAAAAATTCAAAGGGGTAATTCATCTAGATATCTCTTTACAACTCCCACACATAGTAAACCTTATTCTTTACAGTGCACCTGAAAATGATGTAAAGTTTTGGTTGGGATTCTCTATAGACCACCTAATGCAAGCATACAGGATTTCATGTCAACCCTTGAACAACTTTTAGTATCTACAGTTCCAAATCACAACCTTCCTACTTACTTAATGGGAGACCTGAACATAAATCTTCTTAAGCATACAGACAAAAGCGTAAATGAATTATTACAACTATTCTATACTTATTCATTCTTTCCTGTAATTACTAAACCTACAAGAGTAACAAATACCTCAGCGAAGTTAATTGATCACATTTGGGCCAATAACATGCAAAATTATCAGTCTAGTGGCATCATGTACACTTCAATAAGCAACCACTTCCCAGTCTTCAGTTCTTTTTCCATTCCTCAACAAAATGATAATTGCTCACACATCAAAATAACAAAAAGAATATTTACTAATGAATCTGTCAACTCATTCAAAACAGAACTATCACAATATAGTTGGCTAACGGAAATAGATGGCAAAAGCGTAAATGATGCATTTGAAACTTACATCAGTTTTTATAGAAATCTATATAATACTAAGTTTCCTGTCAAGCAAATCACAATAAAAGAAAAACACTATGGCAAACCTTTCATAACTTCAGGTATTAAAACGTCAATCAAACAACGCAATAGGTTGCAAAAACTCTATGCCAAATGGCCCCTTACTTATGAAACTACTTTCAAGAGGTATAGAAATCAGCTTTCAGCAATAATAAGATCAGCTAAAGAAAATCACTTCAAAGACAAACTCAAAGAAAATGCAGGAAATACCAAGAAAACCTGGGATATCATAAAAAACTCTCACGGGAAGAAATACAAAGCTCAGAACCACCACCTTCCAATCACGTTTCAAGACTGTACTTGGACAAATAGTGAGGACATAGCGGAGGAATTCAACAAATACTTTTGTAACATGGCAAACACCTTAGCTCAAGACATACCAACTCTCGTTCCATTCAGTAATTTCCTTCCAGAACCTGTTGATATATCTCTCTATCTTAATCCAACAACAGCCACAGAAGTCGAATCCATAATTCACGGACTCAAGATATCGTCACCAGGTCACGACGACATTAATGCTAAAATTTTAAAAGAATGTTGTGAAGAGGTCTCTCCATTTTTGCACATATTATAAATAAGTCTTTTAAAGAAGGTTCCTTTCCCATGCAGTTAAAGATTGCAAAAGTAATACCCATATATAAAAAAGGCGATACATCCTTACCCCAGCAAATATAGGCGATATCAATTCTACCAAGCTTTAGTAAAATTTTCGAATAAAATAGTTAGCAACAAGGCTAATCAACTATCTTTCCCAACATGCCTTATTAACAGAGGCCAACATGGATTTCGCCCAAACCATTCAGTTGAAAAAGGCAATACACCCCAAACACTCAAAGTATTTACAACGCCTTAGATAGTAAGTTATACCAACTAACTGTATTTTGTGACTTAAGTAAAGCATTTGACACTATCCCACACTCCATTCTATTAGAGAAACTACTGGTATACGGGATTCGTGGTCCGGCTTATAAATGGTTCCAGTGTTATCTTAACCCAAAAAAAACAATACGCAGTGTATGATAGGAAAACATTAAGTCTTAGACCCATTAATTGTGGTGTGCCTCAAGGCTCCATCCTAGGACCAATCTTGTTTTAATTTATATAATGATATCACACGTAGTAGCAGTAAACTTAATTTTGTGTCTTTTTGCAGACGATACAAACATCTTTATACAAGGAAAAGATCTCAATGAACTAAAAAATACTTTAAATGAAGAATTAGAGCAAGTATCATATTGGATAAAAAGTAATAAACTTACGTTAAACACTTCAAAAACTCACTCTATGGTATCACACACTTTAAATCAACCCTATGATATGGAGCTAAGAGTTAACAATAATATAATAAAAGAGGTAAAGGAAACCAATTTTTTAGGAATTATCTTAGATAATAAATTAAAATGGCAACCACAATTCAATGCGATAAAAACTAAAATCTCTAAAATATCTGGTGTATTATACAGGGTAAGAAATTTTATTAATTCAGACTGCTTAAGACAAATTTATCTATCCATTGCATATCCACATATGATTTACTGTTCAGCAACTTGGGGAGGCGCTTACAAAACATACATAGATGATATTTTTATAGCTCAGAAAAAGCTAATCCGTATCTTGTTTCATCAACTTAGATATGCCCACACTAATCCCCTATTTGTTAAATACAAACTACTTTAATTTCAGGACATTATATCTCTTCAGACATATTTGTTTGTACATAAAGCTCTCCATAGGCATCCAGTAAATAATGATTTTAAATACCTCTCCCACAATACTGATACACGAAGGCCCAAAGATCTCAGACTCCCATTATGCAGGACAACACATTTACAACAAAACGTCCTTTTTAGAGCAGCAAAACTGTGGAACCAACTCCCAGATGACATGAAAAACATCCCAACCCGCAATTCATTCAAATACAAAACTAAGCTCAAGATATTCGAAAATTACCAGCAAGATAGTTAAATAGTTAATACCTCTAATCATGACTCCATCTATTCAAATATAGCTATCATTATCATTTATATTAATTTTTATATTATTATAATTTATTACTATTATTATTATTATTATTATTATTATTAATATTATTATCACTTTTGATTTGTTTTTATTATAACAATTTAAATGAACCCATATTTATATATATATATATATATATATATATATTTTTTTTAAACATATTCGATACATTGTTCCCACGACTGTTGTAATTTAAAAAAATCTAAGGCATCAGGTCCATAAAGAGTCTCGGCTCAATGGACCGCGGCTTGTGTATAATTATTATGTATAATCAACTTTATGTATGTTATGTTAAGCCTAATAAGCAATCATCTCTCTTCTCTCCTCTCTTTCTCTCTCTCTCTCTCTCTCTCTCTCCTCTCTCTCTCTCTCTCTCTCCTCTCTCTCCTCTCTCTCTCTCTCTCTCTCTCTCTCTCTCATTTCTCTCTCTCTCTCTCTCTCTTTCTTTCTCTCTCTCTCTCTGTCTCTTCTCTCTCTTTTCTCTCTCTCTCTCTCCTCCTCTCTCTCTCTCTCTCTCTCTCTCTCTCTCTCTCTCTCCTCTTCTCTCTCTCTCTCTCTCTCTCTCTCTTCTCCTCTCTCTCTCTCTTTGAAAAAAACATAACATAACAGACAGGAGAGTCACGGACAAGCATGGGAAAGGTGATCATTTGGCTGCTATGCTGCCCTAGGGTTGGTGCTAATCCAACACCTAATCCCTTCCCATCCCGCCAGTATACTCGACTCCTTTCATCGTTGTGTGTGTGTGTGTGTGTGTGTGTGGTGTGTGTGTGTTGCTGAAAGTATTACATAAGAAAATAAGGAAGCTACAAGAGGCCGTCACAGCCAATGAAGGACTTATTCAATTAATAACTACACGTATAGGTCTCACGGCCTCTTGTAGCTTCCTTATTTCTATGTAATACTTCAAGCAAACACACACACAAACACACCAACCCACACAACACACACACACACACCAAAAACCACACACACACAACGATGAAAGGAGTCGAGTATACTGGCGGGATGGGAAGGGATTAGGTGTTGGATTTGCACCAACCTAGGGCAGCATAGCAGCCAAAATGATCACCTTTCCCATGCCTTGTCCGTGACTCTCCTGTCTGTATGTTATGTTTTTTCAAAGAGAAAGAGAGAGAGAGAGAGAGAGAGAGACGAGAGAGGAGAGAGAGAGAGAGAGAGAGAGAGAGAGGGAGAGAGAGAAGAGAGAGAGAAGAGAGAGGAGAGAGAGGAGAAGAGAGAGAGAGAGAGAGACGAGAAGAGAGAAGAGATGAGAGAGGGTGGGGGAGAGGGCAGGAGGCGGACCTTATTAACTTAAGTCACAAGAATCACAGCCAATGACTGCTCTGTCAGTGGGTAGTTGGCATATGTCGTCTGACCTCGAAATTAGGGTCTTGAAGTGTCAAAGGCGGTAGGAAAAATCAGCGCAGGTGACTGTACAACAAGCACTTTCCCATTTAGTCAGGCATATAGGTGTAACAATGTGGGTTTATACGTACAAGCATGAAATTTGGCACATCATAGATAATAGTCTAATGAACAATTCCAGATATGGACCCACCGCGAAAGCGTCCTATAGTAGCCGTGGTGGCCATTTTACAAAATGGCCGCTTTTAGCTAGTGGCTAGATAGGGGTCTCGTGCACCCCCCCCGAAATATACTTCTCATTGGTGTCTATAGATAGGAAACAATGTGTAAAAATAATTTGCTATGACAAATAGTTGAAAAAATGTCTCACGTATAATTTTTATGCAAATTAGTGCCGCCATTACCAAAAACTCTATATTCGCTTATATCTCGGCCAATATTGCAGATAACTGAGCAAATAAGGTGTCTAGACTATGTTTTTGAAGGACAAGGATTATATAAAACCATTTAAAATGTGATCTGCTTACACCAAAGAGTTTTGCATATGACCTTTAGAAAATACATTTATTAGTGTCCATGTAGTGAGTGATAATAACGTTTTTATTTATTTATTGCAACTTGTTATCGTATCCTATTTGTCCTCATATCTTATCATATCTTTTTTTTCAGTTGGTGTTTCGAACAGCGAAATGTCTAAGAGTTATTAGCTAGTGGATCCACTGCAACCTGGACAATCAAAGGCGCAGGTACAGAAGGATTGGAACAAGTGCGTTTTGTGCCAAAAAATCATACGGGAAAGTTTGCAATGCCCAGCAGAATCAAAACAGCACGATGTTGGAATTGGTTATTCTACCATTGCCTTCAACATCAGACGTTTCAATGAACTTCACGAATTACCGATGCCACTAGAATTAGGACGCCTTGATGATGGGAATGACATTGAAGCTACGTTTCTGGAGAACAATGCCAAGTAGCACAAATCCTGCCATACAAAATTCAATAATATAAAACTACAACGAGCAGAAAAAAGGAAAGGCACACAGGGTTGCGACCCTGATGATCCAAGAAATACACTCGTCAAGTCGCTTTATGCGAAGATGTGTCAACTTCCGAACCACTCCGTGAGGCATCAACTTTTCGTCTAGACTCCCGCGTACGAAGATGTGCATTAGACCTGCAGGACGAGAGGCTACTTGCAAAATTGAGTGCTGGGGACATGGTTGCACAAGATGCAAAATATCATCCAAGATGTCTTGTTTCACTTTACAACAAAACGAAATCATTACAAGATAAACAGAAGATGGACACAACTGATAAAGTCAACCATGGGATTGCAATAGCCGAGTTGCTGTCATTTATCGATGAAACAAGAATAGATGAAGAGCATGCCCCTGTCTTTAAACTTGCAGATCTCGTCAAACTTTATTCTAATCGTCTAGAACAACTTGGAATGGAGCAGCATGTCAGACAACATAGCACAGAGTTAAAAAATCGCATCCTGGCCCAATTCCCATACCTTACGGCTCATAAGGAAGGGCGTGATATACTACTTGCATTTGATAAAGATGTAGGACCTGCCCTCCGTAAAGTCTGCAAAGAAGACTACGATGACGAAGCCATATGTCTTGCAAGGGCAGCGAAGATAGTAAGTAGAGAAATGTTCCAAACTGCAGCTACTTTCACAGGTTCATTTGATGGGGACTGCCAAGTAAAATCAGTACCTCAGTCACTGTTGACTTTGGTGGCCATGATCCTCGACGGCCCCAACATCAAGTCTCAATCAGGTGATGGTGTAACCCAAGCAACCCTCAGCACAGCTCAGTTGTTGCAGTACAATAGCTCCATCCGTCGCAGAGTGGGTAGTACTACTGTGCGTCACAACAAAGACAGAGAAACCCCATTGCCCATCTACGTGGGACTCCCAGTCCATGCAAGGACTCGGAAACGTGACCTCATTGAGATGCTGTTTGATCTCGGACTGTCCATCTCCTATGACCGAGTGATGGCAATCTCCACATCCATGGGAAACAGAGTGTGTGAGCAGTATCACCGAGATGAGGTAGTGTGTCCTCCCAATCAACGCGAGGGCTTATTCACAACGGCAGCGGTTGATAATATCGACCACAATCCGAGCTCCACAACGTCGACAGATTCCTTTCACGGTACTGGGATATCACTTTTCCACATACTTTTCCACATATTTTCCACTTTTCCATATTACTAAACCAGGCATTTTAATAATTATGACGCAAGTGTATGTATCTCTTAGCCACCAAATAATTTGCTCAGTTAGTAAATTTGTTACTTTTAAGTCAGGCAGATAGGTGTATCCATCATAAGAATTGTGGGTTTATACGTACAAGCATGAAATCTGGCACAGTCATAGATAATAGCGATTTACTTAAAATATATATGTACTTACCTGTCAACTAGTTAATTTGGTCCTGTAATTTCACTAAAACACTGACTCCTGAACGCGGAGGTTCCGGAATTTGATGAGTCAGCACCTATTACGCTCCCTGGTGGGTTAATTGACATTGCTGGCAACACAAATGCAGATTGTGGTCATTTGGAGAATACAATTATGGCATATATGTGTATCTAGAGTCATTTCATTAGAACATAAAGAAGCATTTGTGTCGTCCGGTTAAAAATAATCGCGGTCAAAACGGTCATTTTGTAAAATGGCCGCAACGGCTATCATAGGACGTTTTCGCGGTGGATCCATATCTGGAATTATTCATTAGATTATTATCTATGACTGTGCCAGATTTTATTCTTGTACGTCTAAACCCACAATTCTTATGATGGATACACCTATCTGCCTGACTAATTATAGAGATCACAATCAAAGAACAACACTTCGGCAAACCATATATCACTCCAGCCATACGAAATTCCATCAGACACCGAAATAAATTGCAAAAGTTCTACGCCAAATGGCCACTTACTTATGAAAGAATTTTTAAAGATTACAGGAATAGGCTTACTTCAGGTATTCGATCAGCAAAAGAAAATTATCATAAGAACAAACTAAATGAATATTTGGGGAATATCAAGAAAACCTAGCAAATAGTAAATGGTTTATTAGGAAGACAAAAGAAGGCGCAGTTTCCTACCTCATTTTATCTAGCGGGTAAGGTAACTTCAAATAACGAAGAAATAGTAGAGGGATTCAACAAATACTTTTCCAATGTGGCAAATAATTTAGCTCAGAATATACAACCAACAAGCTCTTCATTCAAAGATTTTTTACCTGTTCCTACCTCATTCTTTTGTTTTCCAACCAGAAATACTAACATAAGTAAATAATATTATAAAAACACTTAAAGCAACATCGCCAGGACATGATAACAGCAATGTCAAAGTTGTTAAAGAGTGCAGTGAGGACATTTCTCCCTCCTTAGTATATATCATGAACAGATCATTAAGTGAGGGCTGCTTCCCCACTCATTTGCAGGTGGCAAAAATAATTCCTATTCTAAAAAAAGGGGATAGTTAAAAAATTTCTAATTACAGACCAATCGCCATGTTAACAACATTCAGTAGGACCTACGAAAAAATTGTCAATAGCCAGGTACTCACGTACCTTACTGAATACGTAATTCTATCAGACTGCCAGTATGGTTTCCGACCAAAACTTTCCACTGAACTAGCCATTCATGATCTCTGTCAAAACATTTATAATGCCCTGAATAACAAGTTGTACAAAATAACTGTATTCTGTGATTTGAGCAAAGCATTTGACACAATAGATCACTCCATATTGTTAGATAAAATGAAAGTTTAGGGTATCCGGGGAACAGCTAACGACTGGTTTAATAGCTACCTCAGTAACAGGTCCCAGTATATCTTTCACAATAATTCAGTATCTTCTCTTGTTCCAGTAAATTATGGAGTACCTCAGGGGTCCATTTTAGGTCCGGTATTATTTTTACTATATATAAATGACATAACAAGGTGTAGTCAGGAACTAAAGTTTATATTATATGCAGATGACACTAATGTTTGTATTCAAGGCAGTGACATAAACCGTTTGCAAACAATCTTAAACACGGAACTAGTCAAATTATCTACCTATATAAGAAGCAACAAGCTGACTATGAATGCAGATAAAACACACGTTATGGTTCCTCAGTCTTTAATGACACCACCAGTTAACATAAATATCCAATTAGATGAGCTCACTCTTAAACAAGTTAAGGAAGTCAAATTTCTAGGAGTTTACATTGACAGCGGTCTAAATTGGAAACAACATATTGATTAAATTAGAGGAAAACTATAAAAAATTACAGGGGTGATACATAACATTCGAAATCATTTAAGTGTGAAATGTATAAGAGATATTTATTTGTCCCAGGATTACCCACACTTGCTGTACTCCCCAGCGATCTGGGGAGGAGCAAATAAAACTTACACTGAAAGTCTTTTCATCTCACAAAAAAAGTTGATACGCGCCATGTACCGTCAGCGACGTTATGATCACACCAACCCTCACTTCCGAGATAACAAGTTATTTTAAAGTTCCTGATATCATCACATTGCAGACTGGTATTTTTGTTTATAGTTCTTTAAATATATACGCAATTCATACCGGATTCCAGCAAATTCCACGCGTTAATGAGTCATGGCGTACAAATAGTTTACGAATTCCCCTTGTTAGAACTTCACACGCACAGCAGAGTGTTGTGGTAAGAGGCTCCAGGCAATGGAATCAACTTCCAAACAGTGTTACTAATGCTTTTACAAGAAATTCCTTCAAATTTAACCTTAAAACACTACTATTAAATAATTACACTTAATGGAAAACAGAAGATAACAAGGTAGTATATGGCCTGCTCATTAATAGAAACTTTGTAAATCCCTATGTACTTGCGTACTATGCTATGTAATCTCGCTATGCTTCCAGTATGTATTATGAATATTTGACATATTAACACATATGTATTTTTCCTCGCATTGTTATTATTTGTTTTTCAAAATTGATTTTGTTATTATTATTATTATTATTATTATTATTATTATTATTATTAATATTATTATTATTATTATTATTATTATAGTAAGATTACCTTTGTTGTTATTATTATTATTATTATTATTACTGTTATTAATATTATTATTATTATTACTGATATTTATCATTATTGTTTTAATTTATTTTCTTTAACATTGCCATCATTATCACTATTCATATTTGTCTTTCCGTTATTATGATGCCTTTTTTTTTTTTTTTTATAATTATTTCATTGTTACTATTACTATTGATTATTGTTTCACTTTTTTTACTGTTACTTGTCACAATTTTTAATGTTAACTGTTGTTAACGATTATCCAGTTGACGTAATAATTTGTTATCTATATTTCTCAATGTTTGTAGGTACTACTATGGGATTACGCTTTATATTTATAGGATTTTATGATTTACATTTATTATCAGTATTATTTGTTATTATTATTATTATTATTAATATTTATAATTATTATTATTATTATAATTCATCTTTATTTATCATTATTATTACAATTGTTATGTTCTGCAAATGATTGCGTACTTATTCAGCCAAGTTTATGTTAGTGTTTTTTTATCTTTTTTTTATATTCTAGTATCTCTTATAACTGTTACATAATAATAGGCCAATTGTTGCGATTGCTCAGACTTCTTTTCGCATTAGGTTCATGTGGGATAGTTTAGTTAGCAGGTGAAGCCTGGCAACCTTGCGCCGGCAGCACGCCACCTGGCAACCCATAGGGGGTAGCACTGGGCAGACAGTCAAACCCCGCCTTGAGGTTTGTAAAGGCGTTCCCAATTGTTCTCACTGTAATTTGTACTGCTACCACTAGAATAGAACCTACTTAAAGCAACTTGTGTTTATGTGATCCCCCTGGATTTAGACTGATCACATAAACAACGAACATGGATGGCGCAGTGAGTCACTAGTGAAATAGTGAAGGACAGTTTTTATGGGAAACCAAACGCCATTTAGTACAGCCATTGTGTGTGCCTCAGCTTTGCGCCACACCTCGCTCGCAGCACTGGAATTTCTGTTTCCCTGTCGATTCACGGTGCTAGGAGCTACAGTGCTACTCGTGTGTGTACAGTGTCGTGTGTGTGCAGTGTCGTGTGTTACGCTTTTGTGCAGTACAGAGTAGCTACGCTTTCGGTTGGTCAGTTCCCCTCTGTCAGCCTCCCGCTCTCACGGAGCGCAGAGCGTCTGACCCTGCCCTCTCAACAGCCACCGGCGCACTGTCTTGTCGGTCCTGAAACGCACAGCGATCCAGCTGCCGCCGCCACCCGCTACTGCCACCCGTATATAACCACACTGACACACACGCACAAGTTCTGGACATTCGTGACTCGTGTCGCTGTATTTTTCATGTACATCCGATTCGAGCTGTTGAAGCGTTGGATTAGTACTTAGAAAATACTGTGTACACCCATTCACCATGACCGGAACGAGGAAGAAAACGAAGCAGACCCAAATGTCACCGCCACGTACGCCCGTGCCAGACCAGAATGACGCAGCTTCACTCTCACTTTCACCCGCTGGGGCGGCTGTCACTTCAACCCCGCCTGCCTCACGTCAGGAACGTTCCCCCACCGCCTCCACCATGGACCTTTCTGATCTCATGCAGTGGATGGAAGCGCAACGACGTGAAGATGAGAGGCAACGGCGAGAGGAAGACAAACGGCGACGTGAGGAGGAGTCGAATCGTTTTCAGATGCTCTTCACGACCCTGTTACCGCATGCTGCCTCTTCCATTGCGTCTTCTACACCGGTGACGCCGCCTATACAAGGAGCCATGGCCCTACACATAACAGCCGCGCTCCCACACCCGCTCCACCCAAGCCTTCTGTTCAACCACCCCAGTACTCCACCCTGACGTCTCTTACTAGACCTTCAGAGAATGGAGGCGGAGATGGACAGGTTACGTCACGATGGTGGATCTCCCGAGCTTGTCACAGGAGAAACAGCTCATACAGCTACGTATGTGCTTGTCCCACGAAACGCAGCGAGTACTGGAGCACACACTACAAGTGCCCCCAGACTCCACGTCTCCTGTAGAAGACGTACTTAATGTCCTGCAGGAGCACGTCAAGGCCAGAGGAAGAGGCACCTCGTAGGCGGGAATTCTTCAGCTCAAGACAGATGAAAGGCGAATCGTTCGTTGCTTCTATGTTCAGCGGGGCCCGAAGATCAGAATTTCNTTTAAAAATTTAAAAATTTATATATATAATAATTATAATAATATATATATAATATATATATATATATATATATATATATAATATAATATATTTTTTTTTTTTTTTTTTTAATCACAAAGGAGTGACCAAGTCCACACTTGGTGTGCACACCAAAAATGGGTAACACAAAACCCGCTTTGTTGCCAGTCCCTATAAGGAAGACAGTAAAAGAGAGACAAAAATGAGGTGTGTGCCAATTTAGTTCGGGAGGTGTCTTGTCACTCTTCTCATGAAAAAATTTAAGTCGTAGGAAAGTGGAAAAATAGATATAGGAAGAGAGTTCCAGACTTTACCAGTGAAAGGGATGTAAGAGTAAACATACTGATTAACTCATGCATTTGGAAGATGGACAGAATAGGAATGAGAATGAGTAGAAAGTCTTGTGCAGCGAGGCCGAGGAATTAGGGAAGGCATGCAGTTAGCAAGTTCAGAAGAGCAGTGAGCATGGAAATAACGGTAGAAGATAGCAAGAGAAGCAACATTCCGGACGTGATTTAAAGATTGAAGACAGTCAGTCAGAGGAGGGGAGTTGATGAGACGAAAATCTTTTGACTCAACCCTGTTTAGGAGAGCTGTATGAGTGGATCCTCCCCAAACATGTGAGACATACTCCATACATGGGCGGATAAGGCCCCTGTACAGAGCAAGCAGCTGGTAGTGGTAGTAGTGGTGGTAGTAGTGGTAGTAGTAATAACAGTAGTAGTAGTAGTGGTAGTAGTGGTGGTAGTGGTGGTGGTGGTGGTAGTAGTGGTGGTGGTGGTGGTGGTGGTAGTATTAGTATTAGTAGTAGTAGAAGTAGTACACTACTACAGTACAGTAGAAAAAGTACTGTAGTAGTAGTAGTAGTAATAGTAGTAGTAGTAGTAGTAGTAGTAGTAGTAGTAGTAGTAGTGGAAAAACTATATATATATATATATATATATATATATATATAATATAATATATATTATATATATATATATATATATATATATTATATATATATATACTAAAATATCCAAGACACACAAGCAACAAGCAAACACAAAGATTGTAATCAGGTGACCCCAGCAAGACGCTAGTCCTTAGGGACAGGTCAATTTGGTTTACAGATATCTCTCCCTTGCGCGAGCGCGCACCCACCCACCCACCCACCCACCCATTCACCCACCCACCCACACCCACCCACACCCACACCCACACCCACACACACACACACACACCCACACCCACACCCACACACCCACACCCACACACCCACACACACCCACCCACACCCACACCCACCCACACCCACACCCACCCACACCCCCACCCCCACTCACCCACACCCACCCACCCACCATATTTTCAAGTGATTTAGTTATATAAAAAGTAATAAAGCAAAATATACCAGAGGTTCAAGTGAGTTAGTTATATAAAAACCAAAACAGTTATATATACCAAAGTTTCAAGAGAGTTAGTTATATAAAAAGCATATTAACCCTTTCACGCATGGTGACGCGATGCTTTGTGAAGCATGATGTGAAGCTTTTGACGCGAATTGCGTCAAAAAACTGTTAAAAATTCGCCAAAAATAAAGTATTTATCAGAATTGCGTCAACATTTTCTGCGTCAAAGAACCAACCTAGAACTATAAAATAAACTAATTGTTAACTCTCTCGTGTGAGTGGATGTGAAATGATAAGGGTGTGTGTGTCAGTCTCCACTCAGCAGGCAGCCTGTGCGCGCAAATTGTCGTCCCTTTAAAACGTGTCCCCAGCTGGCCATAATGGCCATATGAAAATTATAATGTAGCGTTGGAATCCTCATATAAAATCCGCTTTTATTGGTATATAAACCATAAAAAGTTGTATCGGGAAGTTTCAAGCTACGAAGTGGTGAACGTAAGTATTTCTTATTTCTCTTTACTCAATATTTTTTTCGGAGTCGGTAAATTCCGCTATTTATTTGCATTTCTTGTTATTTTTTTCTTGCATAAGGCAGAATAATCTCTTGCAAAACCAATGATATATAATAATGCCAGGAAAAAAGAATACACGTTGGTGAAATTGATAACATAAACAAATAATTCGCCGCACAGTCTGGCCATTTCGCGGGGCCCCTTAGGGAGCATAAGACGGATGTTGCAGTGGACGGAAAAACTTATTAAACTTTTCGTGCGTGAAAGGGTTAAAATGTGATCATGAAATATTCAGTATTCCGTAATAATTCCGTAAAATAGTGAAATATACATAAATGAATGATGTGACTGCTCCGTGATGTGTATGCCTTAACTACAATAATATGTTTCATTGGTATTAAAGATATTCAGCTGGTCAAAAACATTATATGATTTTTCTCTTTGTTATTAAATATGAGTGGTGCTATTGTCATGAAATCATAGTGAGATTTATTTTATATTGTAATGTTTGGCAACACTCCCCGAAGCCTCCCATTCTTCTTATGCATATTTGCATTGGCGAGATATGTATTTTTTCTCTGAAATAAATAGCATCCTCCATGACAAGAAACTATATTAAGTGAAGTTTCAGGGCTTTTGGTGTACTTTTAATTGTAAGAAAACAAGGCACCTGGCAACTCTCTTGTGTAGCCCGTCAGGCATTGCAGACGTAACACCGCGGTGGCCGCTCGTTGCGTGTTTAAACATTATTTTGAAGTGTTATAGCGTGTGACGGTGTGTCTTAAAGGCCAGTTGCAAGAAAGTATCGTCGTGTGCTCTATAGGGTACCGGCGTGGAAATGCCCGACTGCACAGGTTCAAGAACAGCGTCATTTCATCCCCCCCCCCCCCCCCTTGTATGCCCCATCGGGAAAAAATCGTCGGGCGGTAACCCCCTGCCGATGAGATGATCGATGAGCACTATGTGTTATTAAATACTTCCATTAAACATCAATATTCAACATATTCAATATGTGACACATTTCTGTGGAAGAATCAACGCGGTTACTAAGCCAAAAAAGCAGCTAATTCATAATTTTCAGTTGCCGTGAACTCAAGACAAGCGGATGTGCGCGCCACCTATTGGCAGCGGCGGGCAATATGGGGCGGGTGGGTGGGCGGAGTCCATCCACAACTCACGACGATACGTTGTCATCCACCTTACCTGTGTTCGAAGAAGACTGCGGTTCAACTACCACGCCGTAGAACGCATCATAGGACATCACTAGGGCTCATATGGTTCCTCAACGGATCCTCGCAGCCCTAAACAACACCAATACCCCCTCGGTATTTTCGCAGGGATACAAGTGAACTATGATTACAAGTTTAACTATGATTAAATGTCTGTGTTAATTGTATGCAGTTACCATTTCGAAATGATAATAAGTAATATGGCTAAACAATACTGACTAAAATCAGCTAGAAACGCAAATGATTGGTAACCATGAGAGAGAGAGGAGAGATGAGAGAGAGCAGAGAGAGAGAGAGAGAGATGACTGGAGAGAGAGTACACGAGAAGAGAGAGTAGAGAGGAGAGAGAGAGAGAGAGAGATGATGAAGAGAGATAGAGAGAGGAGACGAGAGAGAGGAGACGAGAGAGAGAGAGGAGAGGAGAGAGAGAGAGAGAGAGAGAGAGAGAGAGAGAGAGAGAGAGAGAGAGAGAGAGAGAGAGAGAGAGAGAGAGGAGAGAGAGGAGAGAGAGAGAGAGAGAGAGAGAGAGAGAGAGAGAGAGAGAGAGAGAGAGAGAGAGGAGGAGGAGGAGGAAGAGGTTCAGCTGGAACGTTTTCGTGGCGTTGTCATGGTAACTCAAATAGCCAACCTCAGAACTTGTGAAATCTTTTCGTACCGCCTCTTTCTATTGAAAACAGCATTGCTAATACAAGTATTAGTTTATTTTTATGTTATAGAAAACAATAATTCATGAAAAATATGACAGGAATGAATTTCGTTATGGTAGTAAATATTATCATTCTATTTAACGCACGGGTTGGTACACCTCACTCCCGACGTCGGGTCCTCATGCCGATGGGGGCAAAATCTGCCGTTCATGAAACTTACCAATGGAGTATCACGACGGTCGGGCGCCCCACTCTCTATCGTGTACTCGATGGAAAATGTCCACTTTCTTGCAACTGGCCCTACTGCAACATTGTTTTTGTTCTTCTGATAACGCGTGTATCGTGATCTCGTTCAACATTACAAGTGAAAAAAACACTTAAAAAAAATTCACAAACAGGAAAAGAAGGAAATAGCATTTAGACTTCTATGCACAAAGAAAATTCACCTCTGCTCCAAGACAGTGAAGTGCATAATGTGAAATATAGTGAGTGTGTGCAATGCTTGCTCTCTACAGAGGCCTTATTCGCCTATGTATGGAGTACACTATGTCTAAAATTTTTGGAGAGGATCCACTCATACAGCTCTTCTAAACATTGTTTAGGGCCTTTCGTCTCATCAACTCCCCTCTTTTGACTGACTGTCTTCAATCTTTAAATCACCGCCGCAATGTTGCTTCTCCTGCTATCTTCTACCGTTATTTTCATGCTCACTGCTCTTCTGAATTTACTAACTGCATGCCTCACCCCCTCTCGCGGCCTTGCTGCACAAGACTTTCTCCTCATTTTCAGCCCTATTATGTCCATCTTCCTAATGCAAGAGTTTATCAGTATCTTTACTCTTTCATCCTTTTCACTGGTACACTCTGGAACTCTCTTCCTGTTTCTATTTTTCCACCTTCTTACGACTTAAATCTTTTCAAGAAAAGATTAACAAGACACCTCCCGAACTAAATTGGCCCACCCTCCTTTTTTTCATTCTCTTACTACCCAGGGAGCCAAACCCGATTTTTTCCCAAAATTCGTCCAGGTGTGCTGTAAAAGGTTGGCTTATGCAAATCACATCTACAGGTGTCTAGGAACATGTTTTAGAGGGCCAACCCCGGGAAAAAGATGCTGAAAAATTTTGGGAGGTCAAAAAATAGTATAACCCCATAGGTTCGAAAATCGTAGCTTTTGTCCCTATATACTTTATCTACTCACGTTTTCAATGCAAAAGATTGCTCTCAATTCTGTTTTAACTACAAACTAATGTAAATTATTGGCATATTTGGTATTTAGTTACTTAGGTCTTGACAAATAACCATATAATTAGAAATCAAACATTTTTATTTTAGTTTACGTAGTCAAATAAACATCTGAAATAAACATTACAATTCGATATAATGATTATCTGTGACAGTTATGCTTATGAGAAAAGCATCAAAATTAATGGTTGTTCAAAATTCTTAATTTCTCAAGGGCATCACCCAGTGGGATGGATGATGAACAGATGAAGCCCGATCCTGATGTCTGGTCAATTACTGAGACTCTCTTACAAACCTCTGTTGCAGTTTCCCTTTCAGTCTTGTAGAATGATAAGTGGATGCTGTTTTGACACCAACATCACGAAGCATTTTTCTCTGTATCTATTTCCTAGTGTTTGAATTAGAAATCCACACTTCTCCTCGAACAATGGAACCTCCAGCTCCTCTATTAGACGGTCAAAAGCCAAGTCATACATTGTCTGATTAGGTGATCTACCTTTACTGATCCGTGTAGCTCTAAAAGCGTTCATGCATGGTTTGTGGTAGCAAATATAATTTGCTACCATGTCATGTCATTGGCAAATCAGTCTGTAAAGGATATCTCGCCTGCCCAACTGTTTGGCCTTGTCATGTATTGCTTGCTGGCTTAGTTTGGTTGATACCTTCCTGGTTGGTTTCTTTCCCTGGTGCCATGTTTTGTTGCATATGACACAGTTGTTGTTTGCATCAAATGCTGGAGCATATTTCCTAGTTTTGATTGGTGATTCCAGTGATGATGCACTGCTTGAAGATTGACCAGCACTACAGGTGGGAGCTGGTTCATCTCCAAGACGTTTTTTTTAGCTAAGGTTTAACTCTTTTTGAGGGTATACCAGTTCCGACACTTTTTATGCCACTTAGGAGATTTGTCTGTGGTCCATGCTTCATTTCTTACTTCATATTTAAGCATTGAGTACGTTTTATCTTGCCGAGCATTCATAGCATCAAGGAACTTTGGTACATATGTAGTCTGAATGTTCATCAGTTCTACCTCAGACGAGTCTTGGCATATGACACACCTAGAGTAATCCACAGACTCTCTCATCCTTTTTGGCGGGTTGAGAGACACCGTTCCTGCTGCTCCTCTTTTCACTCCTTTGCTCATCTTGTTTTTCAGAAGCCTGTAACAAATAAAATAAAAAAGCACATTAATTACCCACTACCATTATAGTACAAAACAAAAGATATAGAAAAACTGATAAAAATTAATCCCAGACCCAACAACTACATTTTCTTCATCTGTTCCAGTGAACGTTCAGTGTTAGATAGAAAAGGACCAAAATGATAAGGGATTTGTTTTTCAGCATTAACTCAATAGCCTTACCATTCAACTCACATGCAGTCATGCACCATCGGCAAACAATAAGAGACACCACTATTGCTTCAGTTGTTTTCCCTCCTTTGCTCGGCATAGAAACCTGTATGAAATAAAAAAAAGTGCATGCTGTAACTACCCACCACAACTATAACACAAAACAGAAGTCATAGGAAACAGAAAATAACGAATGCCAAATCAACAACTAAATTTTCATCTTCTGTTCCAATGCTTAGCATAAAATAATCATAATTACACTGAAATAGAAGTTTTTTCAGCGTAAGCTCAATGCATTGACCATGAAGCTCACATGCACACCTAGAAACACTGAAAAATACTAGAAATACATGCTCTGAATCATCATTGCAGAGAACATCACTACTAAGGTCCGAGTTAGTGCCGGTGTGGCTTGAATTCTTGAATTTTTTTTGGGGGGGCTGGTAAAAATTTCCAGCAACTTTTTCAGAAGATTGGCCCTCTAGATCATGATCCTAGGTATATGTAGATTGGGTTTCTGTAGGCCAACCTTTTACAGCACGCCGGGACCGATTTTTCACTTGGCTCTCTGGGTATATTGTCTGCTTTATAGGTACTGGTAACTAAGCAGGCTTTGTGTTACCTTTTTTAGTTGTGGCCTTGGCCAGTCCTTTGTAATGTAAAAAAAAAAAAAAAATATGAAGCTTACACTTAGCTGTGAACTGTGTGGGGTTTAGTGAATATTCATGTGCCAGCGTCTCCACCCACCGCTGCTTTTCTCCGCCCTCGCCTCAGGAATAAAAAAATGTACTCCAAGACAGCGAGATGTATAATGTGCAAACTAGTATGTGTGGAGCCTGTACAGTGGATTTCGAGTCAATCCGACCCTCGTCGTTCTGGACCCCAACCCTAGTCATTCCGGCCTCCTGCCCTAGTAATTCCGGCCTAAACCCTAGTCATTCCGGCCTAAACTCAAGTCATTCCGGTCCTTGCACACAAATAATTCTCGCGAATTTGCAATTTGAGAAGGTGATGACAAATATTTCAAAAATACACTATTTATACACCATTCGCAAAAGCATCAAATACTAACCTAATCAAATAACTAGCTTATCCTAACCTAACCCTCAAACTATCCTAACCTATCCTAGTCTAAGAAAAATTTAATGTTTGCACAGCATTTCATAGAAATATCCCACTGAAGAGTAGAGGCAGAGTTTATGAAATGCACAACAGAGCAGTTATGTTGTATGATGCTGAAACATTGACAATGACAGAAAGAATGGGAGATATAGTGAGAAGATGTGACCAACGGATGCTGAGGTATATGGCTAAATTGAGGTGGCATAACAGAGTATCCAGTGAGGAAGTGTTAAGATATGCGAATTGAGATAAATACAGGGAAGAATGATACAGAAAAGGTCACAATGGTTTGGAAATGTGAGAAGGTGTGGGATAGTTTAGTTAGCAGGTGCAGCCTGGCAACCTTGCGCCGGCAGCACGCTACCTGGCAACCCCTAGTGGTGGCCACTAGCAGTCAGTCACACCCGCCTTGAGGCTTGTAAAGGCGTTCCCTAGTGTCCTCTCTGTATTTGTATTACTACTACCACTAAAATAGAACCTACTTAAAGTAACTTATGTTTCTGTGATCCCACTGGACTTAGACTGATCACCTACACAACGAACATTGCGCAGTGAGTCACTTGTGGACAGTGAAGGATAGTTTTTTTCACGGGAAACCTAACGCCGTTAGTACAGCCATTGTGTGTGCCTCAGCTTCGCGCCAAACCCCACCCGCAGCACCGGAATTTCTGCTTCCCTGTAGATTTACGGTGCCAGGAGCTACAGTGCTACTCGTGTGTATACAGTGTCGTGTGTGTGCAGTGTCGTGTGTTACGCTTTCGTGCAGTGCAGAGTGGCTAAGTTTTGGGTTGGTCATTCCCACCCTGTCGGCCTCCCGGTCTTACGGAGCGCAGAGCGTCTGACCCTGCCCTCTCAATAGCCACCGGCGCACTGTCTTGTGGGTGGCAAACGCACAGCGACGCAACTCTCCGCACCACTAGTCTGTGGCTACCAGCTTTACGCCGCCAATAGCTGCTGCCACCCGTATATAACCACACTGACACACACGCACAAGTTCTGGACATTCGTGACTCGTGTTGCTGTATTTTTCATGTACATCCGATTCGAGCTGTTGAAGCGCTGGATTTGTGTATAGAAAATACTGTGTACACCCATTCACCATGACCGGAACGAGGAAGAAAGCGAAGCAGACCCAAATGTCACCGCCACGTACCCCCGTGCCAGACCCGAGTGACGCGGTTTCACTTTCACTTTCACCCGCTGGGGCGGTTGCCCCTTCAACCCCGCCTGCCTCACGTCAGGAACGTTCCCCCACCGCCTCCACCATGGACCTTTCTGATCTTATGCAGTAGATGGAAGCGCAACGACGTAAAGATGAGAGGCAACGGCGAGAGGAAGACAAACGGCAACGTGACGAGGAGTCGACTCGTTTTCAGACGCTCATCACGACCCTGTTACCGCATGCTGCCTCATCCATGTCGTCTTCCATACCGGTGACGCAGCCCACACAAGGAGCCACGGCCCCAACACAGAACAGCCGCGCTCCGATACCCGCTCCACCCAAGGCGTCTGTTCAACCACCCCCAGTACTCTACCCTGACGACTCTTACCAGACCTTCAGAGAATGGAGGCGGAGATGGACTGATTACGCCACGATGGTGGATCTCCCGAGTTTGTCACAGGAGAAACAGCTCATACAGCTACGTATGTGCTTGTCCCTCGAAACGCAGCGAGTACTGTAGCACACACTACAAGTGCCCCCAGACTCCACGTCTCCTGTAGAAGACGTACTTAATGTCCTGCAGGAGCACGTCAAGGCCCAGAGGAACGAGGCACTTCGTAGGCGGGAACTCTTCAGCTCCAGACAGATGGAAGGCGAATCGTTCACTGCCTTCTACGTTCGCCTGAAGGGCATCTGAAGAAGTTGACATCTGTAAGGGCAATCACAAGGAGTGCGAGGAAACCCAGCTCAAGCAGGTGATCTTGATGGGCGTTCGAGAGGAAGAACTTGTCCAACGCCTCATCTCCCTTGACGCCTCATGCACTCTGCAGGATGTAGTGACGGAATGTCGGTCATATGAGGCCGCCCGAAACACCACGTCAGCCCTGCGAGCTGCCCCCCCCTACTGGCTGTGAGGTCCATGTCGCAGTACAAGAAGGTGAAGACGGCAGCTCATAAGGCGAAGACTGGTTCCCGTGCCGTTACACCTCCGCCCAGCACACCGTGCAATAGCTGCGGCAGGCAGCACGCTCCGCACTCATGCCCGGCTGCCGAGTCAGTGTGGATCTGCTGTGGACGTACGGGAAATTGGACACGCATTGTACGGTGCCCTGCTAAAAGCACCCAGCGTCGTTTGTGTGGCCGCATCGGTCACTATGACAAGTGTTGCTCCCAGATGAAACCCAAGGGTCAGCAACAACGACGCAAACAACGCCACGGCACCAGTGTTTTTCATCCCTACTCCCCTGGCAGTCAGCTGCAAGACCCTCAACAGCGTCTGAACCACGTCAGACGCGTGGGCTCGACTCCCCGGTCCAGTACCAAGCATCTTCAGCCCATCAGCGTCACCGTCACCCACGGCAATGTGTCAGCACGTCTGCAGATGCTCCCCGACACTGGCGCGGACGTTACCGTTATTGGCCTAGAAGACTTACGCCACCTGGGTCTTTCTAAGCATGACCTCGAATCGCCGCCCAAGGCCAAGCGGTTCACAGCTGACGGTTCGGAGATGGCTCCCGCCATGGGTTCATTCCAGGCCACCATCACTTTCAGCAACAGGTCGTGCTGGCGTGGATTGACGTGCACGATGGCGTACCAGCTCCTCTGATCTCGTGTGAACATCTGAAGGAGCTGTCAATCATCTCACAGGAGTTCCCTAAACCGATCCTTGAGGTGAGGCACGCCAACAGGATGCACGACGCGAGCAGTGACTAGAGTGGCTACACTCTTGGTGCCACTCTTCAGACCGGCCCTGGCCCCTCCGCTCCACCCGCCTCCACGCCATCATCGTTCCCTCTCACCGGCAACACATCCCCTTCAGAGGCTCGTGGATACTTCCTGAAGGAATTTAGCGATGTCTTGGTGACGAAGGAGACGCTACGGGCCAGGCCACTCAAACCGAAGACAGGTCCCATCCATGAGGATCCACTTGAAGGAAGACGCCATACTCTTTGCGATGCACACACCCCGTCTGATCCCCCTTGCTTACCGTGAGTCGGTGGAGCAAGAGTTGGAGTCTATGGTGGCCCAGGGTATCATTGTTCCTGCCGGCGACGATCCGTCCCCATGGTGGCATCCTCTCGTAGCCGGTGCCAAGCCCAATGGTGGTGTTCGGATCACCACCGACCTGTCTAAACTGAACAAACAGGTGTCATGTCCAGCGCATCCCTCACCCACGCCCTTCGCAGCGATTCGTAGCGTGGACACGAAGGCACGCTTTTACTCTAAGGTAGACGCGCTGTGTGGCTACTGGCAAATTGAGCTCGCTGAGGAAGACCAGCCACTGATGACATTCATCACGCCTTACGGCCGCTTCAGGTACCGCCGCGACCCAATGGATTTTGCGGCTACTGGAGACGCTTTCTGCCTCCGAGGTGACTTGGCACTCCAAGGTGTGATGAACTGTGTGAAGGTTGTCAACGACATCCTTCTATACGACAAGGACTACTCCGCACATTTACTCCGCGTCCACGAAGTATTGTCAAAATGCCGTATGTATGGAATCACCCTCAACGCGGACAAGTTTGTTCTCGCCGAACCTGCAGTATCCCTCTGTGGTTACAACCTCTCCAGGGATGCATAGCAGCCGACCCAGAAAGACCCAACCTTACTGACCTCCGCTCTTTCATGGGTCTTGTGAATCAGTTGGCGGAGCTTTCTCCGGATATCTCTACAGCTGCACAGCCACTTCGCCCCCTGATGAGCCCGTCAGGGTGGCAAGGTTGGTAGAGACGTGAGTTCGCAATGTGCAGCGTCCCTGTGCATTCGGTCAGTGGTTCGAGTCTGCCTAGTTCGTGCTGACGTGGCGGCGCTTTGTATAGTCAATAACCTTGTAGTTGGTACTTGCAAAGTGTCTAGATAGGATAAAAATCTTATCTTATCGCCCCCTGATGAGCCCCAAGAGGACCTTTCTTTGGACCCCCGACATTGAGGAGGCTTTCCGACGTGTGAAGGAAGCCCTGTCGAGCCCACCGGTCCTCGCCACGTTCGATCCTGCCTTGCCCTCTGTTATGCAGACAGATGCCTCTCGCTTGTATGGTCTTGGCTACGCCTTGCTGCAAGACCACGGCGGAGGAGTTTTCCGACTGGTTCAGTGTGGTTCCCGGTTCCTGACGGAGGCAGAAACACGCTACGCTACCATCGAGCTCGAGCTTCTGGCCGTAGCATGGGCGACATCGAAGTGCATATTCTACCTCATCGGCCTGCAGCATTTCGAGGTAGTCACCGACCATCGCCCGTTGGTGCCAATCTTCAACAACTACTCGCTGGATGCAGTTGAGAATCCTCGCCTTCAGCGCTGAAAGGAGAAACTCTCAGCTTACCTTTTCACAGCAGTGTGGCGCGCGGGTAAGCACCTCTGCATTCCCGACGCTTTGTCCCGCGCACCCGTCGGCCACCCCGCCCCCGAGGATGAAATGTTGAGCACCAAGACTTATGCTTCTATCAACACTGTCGTTACTCTGCAGGCCATTCAGTCCCTCGCCAGCCAACACCGTTCGGAATCTTCACCTACTGGTGACATGGCACTGGAGGCCCTACAAACTGCAGCTCGCAACGACCCTTCCTACGTCAGGCTGCTAGACTGTGTGAAGAACGGTTTTCCTCTGAACCGTTACAGTCTTCACAATACTCTGCTCCCTTACTGGAAACTACGCGAGGACCTATACTGCGACGGGGATCTCTATGGTTCTCTATGGAGCATGTGTTGTTATTCCAGCTGCTCTACGCCGTAACGTCTTGGCCCGCCTCCACGACAGCCATCGAGGAGTAGAGGCCACCCAGAGACGTGCGAGGCAATCTGTATACTGGCCCAGCATCAACTCTGACATCGTCAACACTGTCCAAGCATGTGGGCCATGCCAAGTGATGCGGCCAAGCCAGCAGCAGGAGCCCCTGTTGTCTGACGACGACCCCACCAGACCTTTTGAGTCAGTGTCAGCCGACTTCTTCACTGTTGCTGGGAAGTCATTCCTAGTTATAGCTGACCGTCTCTCTGGTTGGCCCGCTGTGGTGCCATGTGGCAGCGACACAACGTCTGTCGCCACCATCCGCCAGTTCCGGTACTACTTCCGTGACGTGGGCGTCCCTGTGCGTCTCAGGACCAACGGAGGACCCCAATTCACGAGCCGGGACTTCGCAGCGTTCTTCGACCGCTGGGGAGTCAGGCATCTGGTGTCCTCACCGCATTGCCCGCAGTCCAACGGCCACGCTGAGGCAGCAGTCAAGTCCGTCAAACACCTAATCCTGAAGGTGGCTCCATCAGGCAATATCGACTGCGAGGACTTTGACCGCGGACTGCTGGAGCTCCGTAATGCTACGAACTACACTGGTCGCTCCCCAGCACAAATCTTGTATGGACGATCTCTCCGTTCTTGCGTCCCCGCCTACCCCCAGTCCTTCTTGATGGAGTGGCAGACCAAGACAGAGATATGTGACCGCCGAGCTGCCAACCGTGCTCAAGACGTCGTGACACGCTACAACGCGCACGCCCGTCCCCTTCCCAGGCTGAAGATCAACGAGCAAGTTCGTATCCAGGATCCGACATCGCTTCGCTGGGACAAAGTGGGCACCATCATGGGCAACGGCAGTTCACGGGACTATCAAGTTAGGTTACCCAGTGGTCGTTTATGGTGGCGCAACCGACGTGTCCTCCGTCCTGTGCAGTTCCCCACTAACGACCCTCCGACGATAGATGAGTCCCTTACTGTCACCAGCGAGCGACCCAATCCCTCGCCGCTCAGAACGGATAATGCAGCAGCAGGAGTCCACTCAAGACCTTGCTATGAGCGTGAAGGGGGGAGGGAGGTGTGGGATAGTTTAGTTAGCAGGTGCAGCCTGGCAACCTTGCGCCGGCAGCATGCTACCTGGCAACTCCTAGTAATGGCCACTAGCAGTCAGTCACACCAGCCTTGAGGCTTGTAAAGGCGTTCCCTAGTGTCCTCTCTGTATTTGTATTGCTACTAACACTAGAATAGAACCTACTTAAAGTAACTTGTGTTTCTGTGATCCCACTGGACTTAAACTGATCACCTACACAAAGAACAGAAGGGAGACTGGGAGAAGAGTGCTGACGATAATAGAGTAAGTGGAGATACCAAGGAAGTTAGCAGGAGGATTATGATGAACATGGAAAAGTAGAGTGCAGCAGGATATGAAATTATAGATGAAGCATTGACACTGGATCGAGCAAGATGGATAAGGATTATCTCCATTCCCACCTCGAGCATGAGACAAGAGACTGATGAACAAAAACAAAGATATAATATATATATATATATATATATGTATATATATTATATATAATATATATATATATATATATATATATATATATATATATATATATATATATAATATATATATATATATATATATATATATATATATATATATATATATATATATATATATATATATATATATATATATATAATATATATATATATATATATATAAAATAAAAATATTTTTTTTTTTTTGTCATTGAAGCCTATAGCCCTGTAGGCTATTTTGTTTTTTCCTTTAGTGCTCAAGTGGTTGCCCTGCTCATTATGGAGGGTCGTGATGGTTATCCCTCCGCCCGTTGGTGTCACAGGCTTGGATTTTAATAGTGACACGTGATGTTATTGGTGAAGGTCCGTTTTCTGTAAATTATATATATATATATATATATATATATATATATATATATATATATATATATATATATTATATATATATATATATATATATATATATATATAATATGTGTGTGTGTGTGTGTGTGTGTGTGTTATTCACCCATGGTCTTGTCCACGCGACTGGCTCGCGATCGCAGTTTTCACCCTCTCAGTGCGAGCTTGGAGCTCATTATTACCGATCTTTGGGCAATGCTGGGACCTCACACACCACACACACCCATCCCCTTGCTCAAGGGGGACAGTAACTGCCCAAATTTATCAGTGAAAAATCCCCGGGAGCGCGAAGATTCAAACTGCCTACCCACAGAATGGGAGGCCGTCACGTTCTCAACCTGACCATCGCAATATCGATGTGTGTGTGTGTGTGTGTGTGTGTGTGTGTGTGTGTGTGAGTGTGTATTCTACATAATAAAAGCATTATATTGTAAGGCTTGTGTTATATAATGGCCAGTTTGTATAATATAGATCTTAGTTCAGTTATCCACACTGAAGCCATGACGTAATAACTACTGGGCCGATCGGCAAGAAAACTTTAAGGAGGTATCTCTATTGCCAAACAAAGTTATCTTTACAAAATGAAGTTGTTACCTTTGTTAAAATGGAAATGGGAGTGATTTTCAAAATGTCAGGAATCACGGCATTGGTCTCCACAGTAAGTAGCCCAAACTGAGAAGAAAATCCAGTATACAGTAGTCCTTGAATCTCCTATTTGATTGCATGGTATGGGCATCTGTCATTTCATTTAGTCATTTAGTCACATAATACAACCATCAAATGCTACCTCAGAGTCGCGAGGTTTACCTAAATTAAAAAAGGTAGGAAAATACAGGCTTAATCAGAAGTACTATACTTTTATCATGAGTTTCCCTACCATCTTTCCAATCATTTGTCTCATCATTGACATACCTGTGTTCTTTCCGTGGCAGGTGATCGACTATGAGGGCCTTGGCGGCGTGGTATTACTGAATCACTCGGGCCACAAGACGGTGAGTCAGTTGCTGGTGAAGCGAGCCGAACCTGCTGACTCCGGAAAGTACTCGTGTCGGCCATCGAACGGCGAAGCTGCCTTCGTGATGCTGCACGTGTTGTACGGTGAGTGCAACAGAGAAAAAGAGAGAGTAGATAGATGATAGATAGAGAGAGAGAGAGAGAGGAGAGAGAAGAGACGGAGAGAGAGACGAGGAGAGAGACGAGATGAGGAGAGGAGGAAGAGAGAGAGAGAGAGAGAGAGAGAAGGAGAGAGAGAGAGAGAGAGAGAGAGAGAGAGAGAGAGAGAGAGAGAGAGAGAGAGAGGAGAGAGAGAGAGAGAGAGAGAGAAGAGAGAGAGAGAGAGATGAGAGAGAGAGAGAGAGAGAGAGAAGAGAGAGAGAGAGAGAGAGAGAGAGAGAGAGAGAGACTTATGTGTACGTGAATGTGTTTACTTTTTAACCTTGTTCCAGTGACGTTTTATTTATGTAATTGTGGTTTTATGATAATTTATTTACATTTGATGAATATTTACTATCTTTAACTTTTTTTCTCTTTTTGTTCATCATCCCTCTGCGTCATAAGCGTGTATTTTCCGCTTGCTGCGTCACCTGTGTTGGCACGATGAAATATGTAATACAGAGGCATTAAATCTGCGTTGCATTATGCTACTTTGTGTTACCTCATTTGACCTGCGTTACCTCAATGTTTCCCTGCGTTAACGTATGTTATCTTATTTAATTTGTTACGTTATGTTACCCGCCTAGTCTTACATTACCTGTGTTACCTTACGATACATATACGGGGATCCTGTTTCCAGCCACGCCTCTTGAAAAAACTACTTTAATGACTAATGGTAAACAGCTACAACCTGCTATCTCTCACTTCATTTTTTTTTTCATTTTACTCTATATCATTTGTCTTCATGCATTGAAGTAAAATAGCTAATGGAGACCATGTGTTACGTTTCATTCTTCAGCTTACCTCGCGTCATGACACCTGCATTTTAACACTAAGCGCGTGATGGCCGACAAGCTGGCTGGGTAGGTTAGAACATAAGATAATAAGGAAGCTACAAGAGGCCGCGAGGCCTACACGTGGTAGATCCTGTCGCCTAACACTACCTACATCCACCTTTCATCCCCATCCATGAACCTATCCAGCTCCCCTTTAAAGCTCCCCAATGACTCAGTACTAACTACCTGTCTACTGAGACCATTCCATTCATTCACCACCCTATTTGTGAACCAGTTTTTCCCTATTTCCTTTCTAAATCTACGCTTTTCCAGCTTGAATCCGTTACTTCTTGTTCTACCCTGGTTAAAAGCCTAGTTTTTTTAAAAGCCATGTTTATCTAAGTCTCCCTGCAATATGTTTACGTCAGACTGTGATCCAATAATCCTACCTAACTTAGTATCATCAGCAAACTTGCTGATATCACTGCTAATCTCACTATCCAAGTCGTTGATGTAAATAAAAAATAGTAATGCACCCAAAGCAGACCCTTGTGGAACTCCACTTGTCACCAGTCCCCATTCAGATTTAGAACCATTAATTGTAACCCTTTGTTGCCTATTACTTAGCCAAGCTCTGATCTAATGAAGAGCCTTCCCATCTATACCATGAGTCCAAACCTTATTTAAGAGTCGCTCGTGTGGTACTTTGTCAAATGCCTTACTAAAGTCCAGATATACTATATTACAATATATAGGTTTTCCTCACAACCTTCAGGTTATTATTTCGTCAGGTTGTTGTGTTATAATATTATGTAAGCTGCGTCTTTTGTGTTGGGTTAATTGCTTTCATAACAATCAAGTTAGTGTAATAATAACGCAACATTGATGTATTAAGCATTTATCACCATTCATTTATATATCACGTAATCCCATTCCTCCAGCCTACCCTCTTTTTTTCAGTTTAGCTATTTTTTACGTTTTTCTCTTCCTCTTTTACTCTCACCTCTTGATTTCAACTTATCCTGTAAAGCTTTTATCGGTCGGTGACTTTTCTAATCACAACTCACCTCTCTTCCCATCATACATTCTTTCACGAGGGGTAAAGTTCTGACCGGAGCAGCGGGTGGGTGTTCTGTGTTGGGCTATATTTAGGGGTTGCGTGGCGGGTCGGCGCAGGACATAACGACACGGTGACAAAAAATTGCTACTGCTGCACCAACTGCATGAGTTTTCACTCAGATTGGCTGACATTCTACATGTGTGCGTGTGTGTGTGTGTGTGTGTGTGTGTGTCTGTGTGCGTATGTGCGTGTGTGTGTGTGTGTGTGTGTGTCATGCACCCATGGTCTTGGCCAGGCGAATTAGACTCGCGATCGCCAGTTTCACCCTCCCGGTGCGAGCTTGAAGCTCATTATTACCGATCTGTGGGTAATGCTGGGACTTCACACACCACACCTCTCATCCCCTTGCTCTAGGGCAGTGGTTCTCAACTCATTTCAAGCCATGGACCACTATCCCAATTGAAACGAAATATCATGGACCATCTCCTTTTTGAATTTAGAGATGTGATGAAAAAGGTAGATTTTAAAGGTAGGTAAAGGGTTGGTTATAAATATATATCCTATAAATATAAAGTAAACATAATTTTCAGAAATTAGTAAAATTATATAGACAGCTATCATTTAGGTTTCATTATATTTCAGTTCATTTCCAAATATCGTAAAACGTTCTATGGACCACAAAATAAATTATCATGGACCACCAGTGGTCCATGGACCACAGTTAAGAAAACACTGATCTAGGGGACAGTAACCACCCCAATTTCTCAGTGGAAGACCCCCCGGGAATAAACGGGGCCGGGGATCGAACGCCGGATCACAGAATGGTGCCGGACGCTCTAACCCACCAAGTCGGTACAGGTGTGTGGGGTGTGTGTGTGTGCGTCTGTGTGTGTGTGTGTGTGTGTGTGTGTGTGGGGTGTGTGTGTGTGTGTGTGTGTGTGTGTGTGTGTGTGTTGTGTGTGTGTGTGTGTGTATGGGGTGTGGTTGTGTGGTGCGTGCGTGTGTGTGTGTGTGTTTGAGTGTGTGTAGGGGGGTCTACCCTGCTATTGATTTTCTCAGCCACATTTGTATCTCTTATCTCTTCTTCCTCTCCAATTTCATGTTTGACTTTTGATGTAATATAAGCAACTTGCCTGTTTATCGGGTCTCAATGTTATCTATCCTTATCTTTCAGTGTTTACCTAGTTTTAGTTATCGTTTTTTACAACGCTTTCTAAATATTGTTTGTTCTCCTTGTAACTTTAAAATATTATCCACGTACCCTCTTCTTCATCCTACTTTTGAAACTCTCCATGATCGGTAAGCACCTTGGCCTTTTAAAGCCTGGACGTTATTTGGATGCTTCTCGCCGTTCCTCAGGGCGCAGTTTCGGGCCAATCCAAATTACAACCTCTCTTACAGAAGCTATGAGCCTCCGTGTTGTAGTAGCTAGCGCGCCTAGCTATGAATTCGCGTGCCTTGGTTCGATTCCCGACTATAGCTGTCGGCTTGCAGCCCAAACAGCTGTGCATCCAATTTTTTCGGGGTTGGTCTATAAATGGGTTTCGGGGCAATTGGGGAAGGAAACTATGGTAAACCGGATGTCACACTAGCCCTGCGTCCCGGGGTAATGGGTGTCACCACCACAGGCACAAAGGGCCAATGCGACGGAGATGAGCACCACCGAGACTACGCAGAACTGACCGTATGCCTCCGTCTTTACCTTGCCTTACAATCATAAGCTCTTGAAGGTGAAACTGTAAAAGAGGCGAATCGGCCGTGATTTTAACATTACGAACATTCTTGAGTGTGTGTGTGTGTGTGTGTTTGTGTGTGTGTGTGTGTGTGTGTGTGTGTGTGTGTGTGTATGGGTGGGGGGTGGTGCGTGGTGTGTATGTGTGTGTGTGGTGTGTGTGTGTGTGTGTGTGTGTGTGTGTGTTGTGTGTGTGTGTGTGTGTAGTTTGTGTGTGTGTGTGTGTTTGTGTGTGTGTGTGTTTGACTTTTGTGTTTATCTTTTATACGGCTTTCCCTTGCTGTGTCATGTTATTTTTCTTCCCTTCAAAGTATTTTGTCTGTTCTCGAACTCATCTCTTATTCCTCACCCATGTAAAGAAAATCAATAGGCTGCTACTTAGATTCACTGACCTTGTACTTTTTTTCACACCTGTGCGCTGTCACCCCACAATATGTGCGTGTGCGTGTGTGTGTGCGCCCGCGCGCGCGCGCGCGTGTGTCTGTGTGTGTGTGTGTGTGTGTGTGTGTGTGTGTGTGTGTGTGTGTGTGTGTGTGGTTTGAAAATAGGCATGATGGGGTTCAAGATGGTGTCAAGACTGGAAATGAGAAAGAGATAGAGAGAGTGAGAGAGAGGAGAGAGAGAGAGAGAGAGAGAGGGAGAGAGAGAGGAGAGAGAGAGAGAGAAGAGAGAGAGAGAGAGAGAGAGGAGGAGAGAGAGAGAGAGAGAGAGAGATTGATATGTTTATTGGCATTATTTACAATTCATCATATGTTACATACCAATATACAATAATTTACAGCCAAGGTCCATTGATCCAAATACCAGTCATTAAACACTTGTGCCATTTATAGTATTTCGCACTACTATTAAAATTTAATTAAACAATGAACACATATCTGTTACAAGTATTACAGCTTCCATATAAGATAATTTCGTGTACATTACATCAAATGAAACGGCAGATTTTTATGAAAAATTATTATTACATGACTATTTAGATAGAATGCATGTATAATTATATCTATCTTTTCCGGATCAGACGTGAGAACCTAGGACACCTTATAATTTTGTTAGCTCGAGCAAAGTAGGCCACATAACAATTGTATAGACCTCAGCTTTTTTAATTTGTCGACGGGGGTAGGGGATAGGTGTTCGGTGGTGGGGGAAGGGGATGGGAGTTAGTGGTGGGGAAGGGGGTGGGTGTTAGTGGTGGGGGAAGTGGGAGGATTTTGGTGGTGGGGGAAGGGGATGGGTGTTGGTGGTGGGGGAAGAGGATGGGTGTTCGGTGGTGGGGGGAAGAGGGTGGGTGTTAGTGGTGGGGGAAGGGGGTGGATGTTGGTGGAGGGGGAAGGGGATGGGCTTTGGGTGATGGGGGAAGGGGATGGGTGTTGGTGATTTGAGTAGGGAATGGATGTTCGGTGGTGGGGGAAGGGATGGGTGTTGGTGGTGGGGGAAGGGGATGGGTGTTGGTGGTGTGGAAACGGGGGGTGGATATTGGTGGTGGGGGAAGGGGATGGATGTTGGAGATGGGGGGAAGGGGATGGGTGTTGGAAGTGGAGATGTGGGTGGGAGCGGAGGTGGGTGTTGGGGGATGTGGGTGGGGGAAGGGGATGGATGTTGTGGGATGTGGGTGGGTGTTGGGAATTTAGTAGAGTGAATAATAGCAGATTCTTGAAGGACTCCAGCATCCCCCTTTCTCTCTCTCTCTCTCCCCTCTCTCTCTCTTCTCTCTCTCTCTCTCTCTCTCTCTCTCTCTCTCTCTCTCTCTCTCTCTCTCTCTCTTCTCTCTCTCTCTCTCCTCTCTCTCTCTCTCGGTGAACACCCCAAATGACGTCATCAATAATATTCGCGGGCCTGTTGGAGGGATGAAATTTTTTCCCCGCGCTTTTTACAAAAGTCGTGTTTTTACGGAAATAAGGCGTGGAAATGAATTATTTTTCGTGGATTAGGTGTTTTGAATATTTGTTTATTATTTGTTTTGAATTCAACATATTTATGCAAAGAAAAAATGGGTCTGGACGATTACTTTAATACATGCTCGCGAGTCTCTCTTGGTGTCTCTGAAACTTGTAGGTGTGAATGAAGAGTGCGAGGCTATATAATAATAGCAATAATAATAATAATTGTATTATCACCCGGAGGCATACAGACAAAAAAAAAGCAACAACATCAAGACATAGAGTTAACTTAAATACTAGAGCAAAATAGAAATAATACAGACACATTAGAGTACATAGTACATAGTGCATACAGTACATAGAGTATACATAATACATGTACACCTGTGCTACCCCACATTCTGTACAAACAGCAGCCCAGCCACCGCTGTTGTATAGGTCCACCCACATACATAGGCCGAGCTCTGCCTGATAGAGGTGATGGTGGAGTTTGCAGAGAGCTCCACCCTACTCCTTAAGCTGAACACGGAGTGTCGATGGATCACATCCAGATTGTTCACCCTGTTCCTAGCGGAAAGCCAGAGACGAGCTGGACCACCTGGGCAGCCCCAGAAGCCTCTTAAGGATGTCATTGTGACAGACCTTAAGGTGGTTCAGAGTGGCCACCTAGAACCGCAACCACAGCGAGTTGTATGCATGCAGTATATAGAGTAGCAGTGACTCCTGAATAACTCCATCTTCACCTCTCTGCTACATAAGGAAAATTTCCTCTGGTAAGTATTTCCCACGACAAGAAGCTTGGTGGTCTACTTGATGATATCATCATCATCAATCATGTCGTGGAATATAACATGGCCTAAGTATGCGAATCTATCCACAAAAGTTAGGGCAGACCCACTGAGCCATGCTGTTTTGAGTTTGGTAATTAAGTACGTGTGAAATCCTTTTTCATGGAATCAGCACACGAACCAAAACGCCTGGTTACACAACTGGTAGTACCTTTAACACTGATACCAAAATTCCTTTTCCTGCTATATGCTTATAGCCTTGCAACCCGTCCTGGGAAGGAATATGTTTGCACCAATCACGTTTGTAATATTTTAGCCATACCGGCACCGTGATACTTTTGCACCCATATATAAATGTCTATCTTGTGCTGAAACAAATGGTTCAATTGCAGAACCTGCCCCTATGCTCGCTTATCCTACACCTAAATGACCTTGAGAGACAATAACAATTGACTTGCTAAATTTCCCACTAGCATAATCTGGTTGTCAATACCTGTTGGTAGTCATTGATCATTTTTCTAGATTCTCAGTGTTGGTACTGCTGAAAAACAACTGTTCGAAGAGTTGCAAAATCATTTATAGATGAGGTTTTCCTTAAATTTAATAAACCATCCACATTGCTCTCGGACAATGGTACCGAGTTTAACAATCAAATTTTGACATAAATTTGCAAACTATTTAACTTTGACAAATGTAACATTACTAGCAATTACCCTAGCAACAACGGGATGGTAGAAAGGCAAAATAATTTTTTTTTACAAATTCTAAAGTCACTAGATCAACCTTACAGTAACCATTGGGATGAATGTATGCCCTGCCTGTCTGTCTGTCTGTCTGTATGTCTGCCACACGTAATTATTCCTTGCACAAGGCAACGTGTGAGACACCACATTGTATTGTCTTTGGACAAAACAAAAGGCTAGCTAACACTCTTCTAGAGCAGAGTCCACATCCAGTATACAATTTTGACGATTACGTACGAGTTAGAGTGGCAGATTTTCAGAAAATATACAAACGAGTAAAATATGCCATTGAATTGTCAAAGGAGGACATGACAAAGTAACAACACGGCGGAAAAGCCAATTGCTATAGGAGATGTAGTATACTTTCAAGTCCAGCAAATAGCATCAAAATTAGATCCTACATTTGAAGGACCTTACAAGGCCATTGCCATTGACCATGGAAATAACAGAACAGCACAGAACATTTATAAGTACAATGCAAAGACAGTACATTTAGACCAGGCTAAGCGAATAGCTAAAGGATTATATGCAGGTGAAGATTTGTCAAGCCCTATTACTGATGCACACGATAAACCTGAAGTTAAAGGTGACACACCACCAGCTACAAATGATTACCGTAACAAATTGCGGTCACATACGCAAGCAGTAATGTCATTCGAATACATATCATTCCATTACATATTCCGCGTGCGTCAGTCTGCATCAATACAGCACCCAGCCCTAATGCAGAACATGAGGATGGAAGAACAAAAGGAACCTTATAGTCTGGGAATGCTAAGACAGGGGCCGTAGTTAGGGCGACTTTTAGATTTTGAAAAGAGATTACATGTACAGCTTTCCAATTAAAGTGCACGTCCTTTTTTTATAGGTTTGTTAAGGGCGATGCAACCGCTGCAAAATTGGATATAAATTATATATAGTAACCTTGCAACCCAATGAAAGAACGGACATTGTCTACATTCTGAGGTCGCGGGAAATTTGTAACTGCAGTTATTTTATCTGAAATTGTATGAAGTCCATCACCATCTACCACATGGCCTAAAAAGGTGATTTTAGACTTGAGGAATTCACATTCAATCAGTTTAGCCTTGACATCTTTCAATTTCAGGAGTATTGCTTCTAAATTAGCAAAATGAAACTCCGAGTCTTTGCTGCAAATTATAAGCTCATCAAGGTAAGCATAGACATTTTTGCCTAGCATATCGGAAAATAAATTATTAACCATTCTTTGAAAAGTAATAGTGGCTGACTTTAAACCAAATGTCATTCTGAGCCACTCGTACTGTCCACTAGGAGTGCTAAAGGCAGTAACTTCCCTAGATGCAGGAGCCATCGGCACCTGCCAGTAGCCACAAACCAGTTCAAGGCTACTGAACATAGTATTACCAGGTCCTAATGACATTAACAAGTCTTTTGGGGCAGGTACAGGATACCTATCATCCTCCGTGGCTTCATTTACTCGCCTGAAATCAATTACATGTCTAAGCTGTCCGTCCTTTTTAGGAACGAGGAATAGAGGCGAGTTCCACGGTGAACGGGAATTTTGGATAACACCCTGATACAACATATCTTTAACTTGCTCATCAACAACTAGTCCTTGACTGTGAGGTAGACGATATACTGGAATATACACAGGATGTGTTCCAGGTTTAAGTTTAATGTGGTGGTTAGTTTTATCAGTTGAACCTAACGATTCTCCAGGCAAGGCTATAACATCACGGTACCGCTTAAGTAGTTCTAACAATGAAGCCTTGTGCTATATCTTTAATTTGCTCATCAACAATTAGTCTTTGACTGTGAGGTAGACGATATGCTGGAATATACACAAGATGTGTTCCAGGTTTAAGTTTAATGTGATGGTTAGTTTTATCAGTTGAACCTAACGATTCTCCGGGCAAGGCTATAACATCACGGTACCGCTTAAGTAGTTCTAACAATGAAGCTTTGTGCTCGGGATAATCCACAATAGTGACAAGTGAGTCAAGCGTTTGTGCTTGAGCCAAATTTGAGTTGCTGGACGACGGAGTTACCAAACTGATAAAACTCGTAGGTAAGTCCAAAGGTTCTGGCACTAATTGTTTGTCAAAAGCTAACGCACGGCCTAAATATACACCTTGTCGAAGTTTGACAGGACCTCCAGTCGCATTAAGAACAAGAGCGACGGCTTTATTTCCTTCACGAATTTCACTTAGAGTTGCTTCCACTGTTAGTCTGTTCACTTGGCTGGGGCCTTCTATACAGATGTCACAACCCACGGTGGTATTTGGGACCGACACGGGAATGTGCATTGCCGTACGGTGGGGAATTTCATGATTACCAATTACCGTGGCTTTTACGATTTTCCACATTTCACAAGGGTCAGTTACCGTTGTCAGATGATACGAATTTGTAGGCAGGGTATTAGCAGAGTCTACGCGCGAATTCGTTTCAGACTTAAGCGGTGTTCCATTTATTAATTCATCAGTAGAAACCTGAACATTAGGTACGGTCGGTGCATTACAAGGAACTACCTTATTTTGGGAAGTTACGCAAATGGATTGATCCATCGCTTTGAAATTCTTCCCTAAGAACCTTATGGTATTGGTATCTGGATGTATTATCATCCAGTTCGCTCTCAAAGACGCTAAACCCAATAATCCGTCCGAAGGCAACGTAAAATTAGAAGCCACGTAAAAGTTCAAACGAATAGTAGGCGTACCTTTTCTCAACCTAACGGGCAGACGAACAACTCCTAATATATTAAGAGGATCGCTAGTAACTCCCATTAGATTGAGATCGTTTGGTTTAAGAGGCCAGCTGCTGCCACGTGACGCGCGTTTTAGTGCAAGGTAAGCCTTCTCGGATAGCACGTTAACAGTTGCGCCTGTGTCCACCGCGAGCGATGCTCTCACGGATTCTAATCTGGTTGGTAGAGCCAAAATATTGGCCCGTACCGAGAGTTGAAGGCGGTAGAGGGACGAACAACGAGGTAGCGACGACCGGCATACCTTCAATTTGTTACCGAGAGTCGACAGTGGAGGTTGGTTGAGATCTCGCGCCTGCGACAATATAGTGGCAACAGTGCTGCTTCAAACTGCGTAGCCAGCCGTACGACTAAAATAGTGTATAATGCGAATTTGCCCTTATACTCATCAAAAACATTAACAGAAACGTTGCGATCGGCTATGAAGTTGATAAAATATATATTTAATGAAGTTAATTAACAGTAGAGGCGTGTATACGTAAGTTTCTCTACCGCTCATGTGAACATATGCGGTAAGAGAACCGTCCTGGCGGGCTCTGGCAGCAACCTTCATGATGGCGACGGCTCAAGCCGCTACCCACCCCTCTATCCTGAACCCCCTTCATTATTGTCACTAAAATAACTTATTGCCGCATATGTAATACCTAATAATCTATACTTATACTTAAATACATATTGGCAAGAATTTTTTTAACATATCTCTTAATCCCTCCAGATAAGGAATGTAATAAAAATTCATCGAAGGTTGAGTGAAGACACGGGTATACCCATGTCTTCAACCTTGACCGCCAAATTTCCTCTCTGCTCTTCCTTCCAAAACAAACCCCTCTTATGGTAAGCGAACAGACAGATAATAATTAACAGACAATAATGTCGACAGAATCCTTAACAGCATTTCGGAGGTCAAGTATGATTGGCTGGAAGATCCTCAAGAGTTCGTAAATAAACTCAAATGCAAATACGTCATACTGGAAGCAAAGTCAAAACATCCAGGAGAAATTCCCCGTAGGGATAAGATCATAAAAACAAAACTGTTGAGAGGATTACCAAGCCACAGTAAGGAGAAATTAGAGTTTTTCATGGATGAACAATTCCCACTGAGAAAATTCATAGAGAAAGTGGAGACTGAGAGGGCCATCGCCATAGGAAGAGACACAAATAGAATATATGCGGTAAACCAGACCCGGCAGCTGTCAGAGATAACACCCGCTCCCCAGAGTATTCCTCCCAATAAACAGGAACTGTCAGCCAGTCAGTCAGAAGTAAGAGAACTGCGAGCACAGATGGAAGGAATGGGGAGGTAATTACAAGAATTGACAGTAGGTAACGACCAGAAGCCACCCAGTTTAGATTGGAGAAGGAGTTCTCAGACGTTTTGTCCCTATTGTAGAATGAACAACCACTCAGCCGCAGACTGTAGAAGGAAGCCAGGTAGCAACGCTTGTTTCGATTGCTGGAGAGTAGGATGTAGGAGAGGTAGTCCAAATTGTTCTGGGAGGAAAGGATGCTCCAGGTGACTAGTTAAACATCGATCCCCAATAATCCCCTTAGCCATTAATGACCACGTCACGGAAGTTTTAGTAGAAACAGGAAGCGAATATTCACTTATAAAGAAGAGCGCAGCTTTAGACTTACAACTTAAAATAAGAACCCACAGTAACATCCCTAGTTTGACCGGCATAACTGGCAAGGAGTTGAGAATCTCAGGTCAAGTAAGAGTAAAAATACCCCTAGGAGCAGATAGAACAATAGAAGTGTTAATGTTAGTAGTTCCAGACCAGTATTTATCCACCCAAGCCCTGATAGGGATGAATATAATAGGACTAGAAGAAATGACTATAAATTACGAACAAAAAAAAAATTTCATTGGGGCCCCCAAAATTTAAACCCCTTGAATTTTTTTTTAAACCCCGGATACGGCACCATAAAGGCATTTAAGTGGGGGAAGGAGTGCAAAGAGGGAAGGTTTAAATCAAGCGGCATATAAAAAATACACCCAAAAGGGGTTTTGACCATAAGACCAGAAAGAACTAAATTTGGTTTAAAAAATTTCCCAAAGGTGAGGGGATAGGGGGAAAACCATTCTTGGGGCACTGGGGGAAAAAAGGACAAGGGGCCAAAAATAGAAACCTATGTGTGCCCAAGGTTATTTAAAAAAAGGGAAAACTTTCTCCAATAATTAATAACAGTAAGGCATTTGGGAAGTTACTTTCTGGTACAGTTTTGCAAAAGTTTTAGATTTGGGAAACTCAGAAAAAAAAAAATTTAAAGAGCAGAAAGGGTTTACCCCAGGACCACGTTGTCTCACCACTGGGTTTGAGTAACGCTAATTTTACCCGATAGGGGATTTTAAACCCAAGGAGTGGTACTGGACAGGAACGAATACGGGCCCTATTTCCAGAAAAGGGAGCCCGGGAAAGGGAAGATAAGTGGACAGGGGAAAACACTATTTTTTCGCCTTAAATATAAAACAACATAATAATTTTTTTTTTAAATAGAGCGGGAGAAAACTAGGCCCCTTTAAAAACCTAAAACCAGCTCATATTAAAGGTTTTTTATCCAAAGCCTTTGGGTTGAGGGGGGAAACAAAAAGGGTACCCGGGGGAGAAACCCAAAGGGGAAAAAAAATAGCAAAAAATGTTGAGAGAAATGAAAAGGAGAAGGACATAATGGGAAAATTCCACAGCGCGTGGTTAAGCCCTTTTAGTATTTGGTTAACAAGCCAAAAGGGGAAAAAAAAAAAAAAAAAACGGGAAAAAAGGGTTTGTGTCTGGATTAAGGAAAAGGGGAATTTCAACTTTTACCCAAATGTATACCCCCCTCCCCAAAAATTGGAAGAGTTATTAGGGTCGGGTAGGGGATATGAATACTAGCCACCCAAAGATATAAAAGATGAAATTTTATCAAGTACTTTTTGGTTTGAGGGTAGTAAAGACAAAAACAACTTTCAGTGAAGGAATACCTTATAAAAGATTAAAAAAATTTCCCTTTTGGATTGAATTGCAGTCCCGGAAATTTTTCTCCCCCAAAATTTTAAAAAAAGATTTTAACCCCTTTTATGAAAGAGAACGGTTTAAAAATTTTTATCGGATAACTTTTTACCCTGTGGCACCCATTTAAAGAGGGCCCTTATTGGAAGGATGTTTAGGTTTTTTGGGGACATTGACTATTTTTAAAAGAAAAATTTAAATCACCAAATGAAAAAAATGGGGCCCAAAAAAAAAAGGTTAATTTTTTGGGGGAAAAGTTCGGGTGAAAAGGGAAAGGCCCACCCTCAACCCAGACAATATTAAAAGCCTTTAGGAGAAAAAAGGGAAAAACCCCCCCACTAATGTAAAGGGGAAAACCTGAAAGGTTTTTGGGAAAAATTGGGAAGGTTTATTTCTATAGGAAGTACATAAAAAAGGAAAAAAATTCGCAAAGAACCCGGGTGCCGATCAAAATTTGACAAAAAGAAAGAAAAACCCATTCGAATGGTCAGAGGAAAGAAAAAAAGAAAGCATTTCAAAACTAAAAAAATAAACTGACTAGTGCCCCCCCATTTTAAACAAAGGGCCAATACAATAAACCTTTTGTTTGGAAACCGTTTGGTACCCAAAAACCCCATGGGGACCCAATACTGATGCAGTATAAAAAACAGGGAAAAGCCCAAGCAATCTCTTTTTTTTCCAAAAAAATTTGAAACCATTTGGGGAAAACGCGAAAACTCAGAAACAGATGGGGAAGGGCCCTTTAAAGGAATATTTTTTAGTTTTGCGGGACAGTTCCTTTCTTTCCGGGGGGAAACCCAAAAAGTTATAAATCAGAACAAAACACCAACCGTTAGTGTCATTTTTTGGGACAACAAACCAAGCACCTGGGAAAATTGGAACAGGTGGATCCTAAAAAATGAGGGGGAAACTATAGGTTAAAAATAGAATATAAAGCGGGGAAAAAAAGGAACACTGTAGCAGACCAGCTAGTAGACCAGAAAAGAATCTTTTTTCGATAAAGTAAGAAGAAGAGAGAGGGTTTGGGGAAAAAACTAAAAAAAAAATCAAGGAAAAAGGAAACCCGAGGGGGACCCGATGGAGAAAAAATGATGAGTATTAGAAGGAGGAAAAAAATTTACCCAGATCTAAATACCCCAGAAGACTTTAGATAAATTTTGGGGATAGAAGAAGGATTTTTATTTTAAAAAACCCGATTTAGATAAAAAGTGAAAACACTATTTATTAGTTTTGCCTAGTAAAAGGAAGCAAGGGGCCCTTGGGAATTAATTCATAAAAAGGAAATGGGGTTTTGGGGGCAGAGGAAGCAAAAAGTGAAGCAAAAGGCTATTTTTTTTGGGCCCAACCGGGAAAAAGGGGAATGTGAAAAAAATTTTATGTGGGGGAACTTTTTAAACAGGGTCAAAGCATAAGGGTAGTCATGGACCCAAAACAAAAATTTTTTTTAGCAAGAATTACCATCAGTAAGTAAACCTTAGAGAGGATAAGAAAAAGACAAAACCCGGGAATTTGGGAAGGGGAAAGGGGGCCCACGGTTTACGCTTTTGTTAACTAAATAGATATTTAAGGGTTTTTTCTTGGTTTTTTTTATAAAATTTAAAAAATAGGATGACCGAGGAAGTATGTAAGAATTTTTGGGAATATTTTAGGTATTTGGGGTTCACCAAACATTGTTGGTTTGATAATGCCCAAGGAGGGTTTTCGTCACAGCAAATTTTAAAAAGTTGTGTGATTTATTTTGAAATACAGAGGATACACCACGGGTTTTTAAACCAAAAAAGGAATAGTATCTGAAGGGAGCCACCGAACAAAGAAAACAATTCTCTCCCAAAACCGTGCAAGGGTAAACCCCCAAAAGGGAATTTGGCCCAGTTATCTCTTTTGAAACCCAAAGAGTGGTTGAATAGTGCAAATGATGAGGAAAAATTTGGTACCCAAAACCTTTTTTTTATGCTTTCTTTTCCCCATACGCCCAAGGAGATTAGGGTGAAGTTACCCCAAATTGGGCTCAGGAGGAGAAAAAAACAGTGGCACAAAAAACATCAAGAGAACAAATCTGGGGGGGGAAAAGGGTTTGGGGAAAAAGGGGGGGAGATGTATTTTGAAAAGGAAAAAAAAAGAAAAAGGGTTTTTGGAAAAAAAAACGAAGGGGGGGAGGTGAAAAAAGAACGCCTTTTAGGGCGGGGGACCCAAAAGAAAAAAATCTCGGGTTTAATTTGGGTTGGGGGGCCCGGGACAAAAAAAGTGGAAGTATTGAAAAGGGGGGGGTTTCATATGTGGTTTTTAAAAATTTTAATTTTACGGTAAACGTGTACAGAGACCGGCCCCAACAAATTAAGCAAAATATGGAAAAGATGGTGGCTGCTGGAACCAGCAGAAATAGTAATAAATTGAGGGAAAAACTTGAACAAACCCCAACCTGGAGAGAGGAGACCATGAAGAGATACGTAAAAAGAATGTTAATGAAAATGGTTTAAAAACCATCTCTGAGAAAGAGGGGATTTTGGTGAAGGGTTTCCCTCCCCCAGAAAAACTTGGAGAGGGTTTGAAAAATTTTCTTTTGGGTTTTTTTCAAGATTTCACTAAAAAACTAAAAACCCCCAAAGGATTTTCGGGTTTGACCCCTTGGGGCGTTCGTTGGGTGATTTAGAAAAAGGAAGTATTTTTTCCCCAAAAGGAGGTGAGCCTTTTCCCAAGTTTCAGAGGGTATGGATAAATCCCGGGCGTTTATTCCTCCCGCCCGTTCCCGGGGGCAAGGTTGGGGTTTGAGGGGGCGTTTTTGGGTCGCCCAAAGGGCAGCGTCCCTGGCATTTTGGTCAGCGGGTTTGAGGCCGCCTAGTTTGTGCTGGGGTGGCGGCGGTTTTTATAGTCAATAACCTTTTTAGTTTGGGACTTTCAAAGGGGGTTTTTATAGGATGAAAACTTATCTTATCTGATTCCCCCCTACGGCCTTTCCCAGGGTTTAAATGGGGTTTTAAAAAAAAAAACCATTACAAATAGAGGGGTGAGTCCAAAATCGCGACTTATATGGCTTCGACCTAGACAAATAAGAGAGGAATGAGAAGGGTTTTTTATTTTAAGGGAGAAAGTATTACATTTAAATATGTATTTCCCCAAAAATGGTTAAATCGGGGCCTTTGGTTTAGGGGGGGTGAAAAAAGTTAAAAATGCATTTTCTATTTAATTATTGTGTTTTTAAAGTTCATTTGGAAAAATTGGGGTTGGTCCCGCCTTTAAATAGATTGTTTTGGGGGGGATAGAAAACCCTATATGAAATTTAAAAAAGAAGAGGAGTCATGATTTTGGGGTTGTGTATATGTTAAAATTTGTTCGACTTGTAGTTAAAATAACTACTTAGTTTTTGTTAGGATGCATTTATGAACGACTTTATGAACCCAAGGGGGAAAAATTTTTTTGGGGGGGTAAAAAAAGCCATGTAAAAGCGGAAAAAGGGTTAAAACTTTGGGCCGGGTTGACGAAGGTTTTCGTTGAGTTTGGGGGGGGGGTAAAAATAATATATAAATGTTCGGTAAATTTAAAAGCGTCATTTTCCTTCCTCCTCAGTTTGAAAAAACTTTTTTATAAATATTGTTCGAAAATTTTTGTGCCCAAGATTTGCTTTGGGGACGTTTAGCAGGAGTCGAGGGAAAGGGAAAGGAAAGGGGCCATTTTTAGTAGTCTTTCCCCGGGCCCCCGGTAAGCTGTGGTAAAACCCCTTGTGGGGAGGGGGGTGGCATCAACCCTTTTATAAGGGTTTAAGGGGGGCGGTGTGAAACTGGGGGGTGTGAAGCCGGGGGGGGGGTGAGCAAAAGGGTTTGGGTGTGGGAAAAGCTGTGCGCTTTTGGGGGCAGCTGTGAGGGTGTGGGAGCGGGGGTGGGGTTTACCCTGGATACACCGGATACAGCAAAAGGGTTTTTTTCATAGCTGGAGTGGGGGTATTGTACTTTACCAGAGGAAAACAGTTTTGGGCGGGAAAAATTTCACAGAGAATCAGTTGACGGGAAATTACACAGAGAATCAGTGTGACGGGAAATTTAAACAGTATTTAGGGGGGAAGGAGTTATTTGAGTTTTCGCTTTTAGAAAGCTGAGAGTCGCGTCGCGTCGAGGGGGAGATTAAATAGTATTTTTTTGGTTTAAAGGGCTTTAGGTTAAGAAAGGGAAGTAATTTGGGAATCAGTAAAGTGCAATATACTAATTTTCTGATAATAAGTTGTTTATTCAGACCCATTAGTACTTACATATTTTCTTAATCTTATATTTTTTTCCCCACTTATTGTGGGTGGTGGCAGCGTAATAGCCAGGATTGTGGAGCCCTTCGAGTTAACGTCAAAGCTATAAAGGGGGGCGCCACACTAGGAGGCTGGACAGCATCCAGCGTCGAGCCCTGCGATTGGTGGATGCTGCAGAACCCCCAGCCCAACCCGAGCCGGTGAGTCCCCTCGACTCACTGGAACACCTCAGGGACGTCGCGGCGCTTGTTGTATTCCACACCTGGAATGCTACACCTGGCTGGCTTCCGAGAGTTGCCACGCGAGGCACGAGAACGGTGCTTACCAGTGGTGATGCAGTGGAGTTGCCGCGTTCCCGTGCCAGCCAGCACCAACGCACCTTTGTGGGCCGCGTCTCCATGATGTGGAAAATTTTCAGGGCCGCCGTCCCTGACATCCAAGAGATGAACACACAAAGTGTAAAGTTGGCGGCCAATCGGTGGAGACAGTCGAAGCCCACCCCGCTGATGCTAGTGGAACCGTGACACTTAGTGACAGCAACAGTGCCTCAACAAACACTTTAGTGATGCATATATGTATATAATGTTAGTTTTTTTAAGTCTTTGTATTTATGTGTATATATTTATATTTAATTTGCCCTTAAGATAGGTAGCACACGACAGTGCACTTTCGGGTTTCTTGTATATGTATGCTTAAATAAAATAAAATAAATAAAAAAGACAGAGAGAGAGAGAGAGAGAGAGAGAGAGAGAGAGAGAGAGAGAGAGAGAGAGAGAGAAAAAAAAATTCTCTCTCTCTGTATTTTTTATATTTTTTATTTAATCTGTTCGTACACTACGCGCCAAAATATTGTTCGCCGAATCATAACAGACGCTCCCATAAGGGAATTCTGAAAATGTACTCTATAGCAGCCTATTGACTTCCGAGAGAGATATCCTACATATGGCAGCTTGTTTAAAGCACGGACAGTCCATCAAGACCGTTGAAGAATGTTCTGATGCCACTTGTCAATTACAGACGAAGCATTTTGTAAAGGATCGCCTCACTCCCCGCGAGTAATTTCAACAGACGCGCGTTGGTATAACTATCATTATTTTCATAATGGGTGGCAAGAAAAACCTAACAAAGGAGCAAATTAAAAATTTTGTGACTCTACACAAGGCAGAGCGGCCAGAGGAAGAAATATCAAGGATTGTGGGTGTTACGAGGAAATGTATGATGAAGTGGGTGGAGAGTTTCGTGAACGTGGCGGGGTGGCGTCACCGTAACATAAAGAAGTGGCCAGGGCGAGGATGTAAATGTCATATCGTAATAATTTTCTTGCTCTTATTTGAGGATGGGCATCCACTTGACGTTTCATGACATTTACGGTGCTTGCTGATGTTTTACATCCTCGCCGTGGCCTATTCTTTATGTTACGGTGTTGCCGTACGTTCCACGAAACTCTCCACCCACTTCATCACACATTTCCTCGTAACACCCACAATCCTTGATATTTCTTCCTCTGGCCGCTCTGCCTTGTGTAGAGTCACAATAATTTTAATTTGCTCCTTTGTTAGGTTTTTCTTGCCACCCATTATGAAAATAATGATAGTTATACCAACGCGCGTCTGTTCAAATTACTCGCGGGAAGTGAGGCGTTCCTTTTCAAAATGCTTCGTCTATAATTGACTAGTGGCATCTGAACATTCCTCAACGGTCTTGATGGACTGCCCGTGTTTTAAACAAGCTGCCATTTATGTAGGATATCTCTTTCGGAAGTCAATAGGCTGCTATAGAGTACATTATCAGAATTCCCTTATGGGAGCGTCTGTTATGATGCGGCGAACAATATTTTGGCGCGTAGGGTACATGTGGTATTATTAGAGCTAAAGCTCTAGATTTTACACTAGAGCTATCTATAGCTACATATAATATACAACAGACATTTCATATCTATTAATAATCTAGACCTTCAACCAGCTGTTCACTCCCCGCTTAAAGTCCCCCAAGAACTATAGGCCCCATTTCCCTTCTATCAGTTCTTGGCAAGACACTGGAAGCTATAATTGCCGTCAATATATCGTCTTTCTTCACATCACACCACCTTCTTAACATCAAGCAATTTGGCTTCCGAGCAAACTGGTCAGCGGCCGACCTATTGCTCCATCTGTCCACTACATGGCATAAGCGTCTTGACCAAGGAAAGGACACATACGTCATTGCCCTTGACATTGCGGAAGCATTTGACAGGATGTGGCATCACGGCCTCACCACCAAAATGAACAATATGGGTGTCCGCGGTCATATGCTGCTCCTACTGCAAGACTACCTGCGGGACAGATTTCTCAGAGTGGTGGTGGACGGTCAAACCTCAGAGGAACACCCGATTTTTGCCAGCGTCCCACAAGGCAGTGTGCTCGGCCCTCTCCTCTGAAATGTATTGTTTAATGACTTGCTCCAGCTCATCCCAGATGCACATGCATATGCCGATGACTGCACCTTGACATTCCCCTGCGACAGTGGTGATCACCGCATGACTGTTGCTCACATAAACCAGGTCCTCCAAACCGTCATCTCATGGGGGTCGTCGATGGCAAGTGGATCTCGTTCCAGCGAAAACCCATGCGATGCTCATCTCCCGACGACAACGTCCTCCTGATACTCCCATCACTACCATCTTACTGTGTGGGAGACCGGTGCCCCTGCAGACGTTCCTCTACATAGTTGGGGTGGAAGTGAATAGCGTCCTGACCTTCACTGACCACATCCGAACCATTGCAAGGAAAGCCGCCTGGAAACTCAGCTGTGTCCGGCGTGTCTCACACCTTCTTGACCCCCAAGGGATCACCACCTTATACGCAGCCCAAGTCCGCTCCCTTATGGAGTACTCCCCTCTCACGTGGTCTTCCTGCCCCCCTTCGCACGTGAGCCTTCTTAACAAGGTACAGGCCCGAGCACAACGGTTAACATGTCTGAAGGCTCTGCCGGACTAGCTTCTCCCTCCTCTGCAACCCTTGCAGCAGTGTCGCGACGTAGCAGGACTGTGTGTCGTTTACAAGACACACAAGCAGCATGTCCGGTACCTGGCTGCTCTCCGGCAGCCCTGGGCAAGACCACACGGCCACACCACACGAGCTGCTGCTACCAGGGACCATCAGCTGATCTTCCCTTTTGCCAGGACGGAGACCTCTTTGCGTTCCTTCCTTCCACGCTACACAAGAAGGTGAAACCGCATGGTACAGCAGACACAGCTTCACTCTACCTCGTTACTCCAGACCTTCAAGAGTGCTGTGAACACTTGGATAAAGCAGCCATAGTATTAAGTACCTACCTGTAAACCCTATGATGCTTAAGTTCAAATAAGTCTATATATAAATTATTAGTAGTGAAAAATCAAATATGAAATTAGAATAGTAACACATCGTGTTGCCCAAGTACATGAAGATCATTTAGTAGTGGAATAGTGATATAGAGAAATATATAATTAGAATAGGAACCCATGTATGTATGTTAAGCT